>JAQQSZ010009508.1:0-12756 GCA_028646595.1 Phalanger gymnotis
AGAAGAAGCAGAGAAATATGCCAAGGAATCTTTGAAAGAAGATGATGAATCAGATGATGATAATATGTAACAATGAATGCTAAAATACTTTTTTTAAAGAAATGTTTTACATGTAAACTATGTAGAAGTAGTGTCCTGTGGAATATTAGCTGAGTGACAAATTACCAATTTATTAAAAATTTATCTTGTATCTGCAAAAAAAAAAAAGTAAACAGTGTGAAATGGAGATTCATGGTTTCATGTTGAATCCTCTTTTTCGTATTGTGCTATATACATGGAAATTTCTTTTGTCGCTTTGTATTTAAGTTCAATATGAATAAGAAATTAAAATAATAAAAAAAGAACAGTAAGAAAGCCAGTTTACATGGACATTAGAGTACCTGAAGGAGATTATTACATAATAAGATTGGAAAGACAGGTTGGGAACCAAGTTGTGAGGAGTTTTAAACATCAAGCAGAAGAGTTTGTAATTGATCCTAGAGGTAATAGGGAGCCAATGAAATTTATTGAATAGGTGGCATGACATAATCAGACCAGTCTGTGCTTTAGGGAGAAGCGTTTTGGCAGCTGTGGGGAGAAAGGTTTGGATTACAGAGAGACGTGATGGAGGGAGAGCAATGACAAGGCTGTTCGAATAATCCAGATTGGAGGTAATAAGAGCCCGAGTTGGAAGAGAGGAGAGGAGATAGATGCAGAGATGTCATGAAAGTAGAAAATTGTGAGGTAGCTATATGAATATATAGAAAACATGGAGTGACTCCGATTTTTGAAATTTATTATTTGGTCCCAGCCCAAGGACAGAGATATGGAACACTAATAGGAAGGTACAGTGGAAGAAGAAATGGGTTCAAATACCTCTGCCACTTACTACTGGGTGACCTTGAGAAAGTCACATAACATCTTTGGGTCTCAATTTCACCATCCGTATAATTAGGAGTTTGGACTACATGACCTCTAACGTCCCAATTCTAAATGTGTGATCCCACTATCTAAAATTATCTAACTGAGGCAGCTAAGTGGCACAGTGGATAGAATGTCGGCTTTGGATTCAGAAGGACCCTAGTTCAAATCCAGCCTCAAGCGCTTAAATCGTATCACCCTGCTAAGTCACTTAACTCTGTTTGCCTCAGCGCTTCATCTGCAAAATGAGCTGGAGAAGGAAATGGCGGTATCTTTGCCAAGAAAACCCCAAATGGGGTCACGAAGGATCAGACACAATTGATTGAACAGCAACGTGTTCAAGGCACCATACTAGGTGCTGCAGATACAAATACACAATGAAGAACAGTTGCTGCCTTCCAAGCGCACTTATATTCTACCTGGTGGAGGTAAGGATGGTGAGGTGGGGGAGGGAAGAGACAATATTTTCACAGCTACATAAAACATAATTTGAATCTGCAGTCCTGGAGGAGATGATGCAGAGGCTGAGTCTTGAAGGAAGATAAGGATTCTCATGGTTTGGTTATACAGTGCACTTATTCCACCAATGCCTGATGTGCCAGACATCATTCCCTCGGTCATCTCTGGGCTTCTTTCTGCCAAGGTTTACCAATTCCAAGAGATTTGTCTTCTAAGTTGACTTTCCCCTCCTCCTTGCAATTTACTGAATCACCTTTGGTCACCCTTATTCAGCATAATCAGGCTTGTCTTCCTTTCCCTACCTTGTAGACAGAAGTGGATGCTTTGACGCAAAGAACAAAGTGTTTCATCCCTATGGCAACGCACCTGATAGGCAGAAAGTACAACTTTGTTTGATATGATAACCAGAATAACTTCTCGTCCTGAACCCTGTCTTCGTTCTGAGCAGCTTTAGAAACTTCCCAGCTGTACTTCCTTTCATCTTCTGATTCGGTCATTCAGCAGGACAAGATTACTTGCCCTGTTTCACTGAGGAAAAAAAAATTAAAGCCACCATGAAAGCCAAGGACTACACAAAAAAAGTCTGACAGTAGAACTAGGGAATAAATTAGGAATCCAAGTCTCTTTACTGCCAAGTCCTGGGCTATTTCTACTTTGGGAGTTTGGCATCATATCCTAAAGGAAAATAAACAGTCCTATAAACTCCCTGGAGGGATCAGAAAGAAAAATGTCAAATGGAATTCCTATTTCAGTTTACTGACATTTGAAATGGGACTCTCTGTTCCTAAAGATAAGTACTGACCTGAAGCCAGTCACCACTTCCATGGACCACAGGTAGGGTATGTATATTTATACTTCCATATACAGATGTGAACATATAGGTAGATCTAACATCCTCACAGGCACCGCCCCTTTTGTGTGTGTGCATGTATACAGTTAGGAGCTATCCATTGCTAACTGAGGTTCTTGCAGAACTAAAGTTCTGTGACCCTGTGATTCCAAATAGATAGTGCCTGGGACAATTCTCTGCCTGAACTAGGAAGCTAAACAAAGTAATCCCCCTAGGTTCCTTCCAGTTCTAGAATTCTGTTTTGGTAGGAACTGTATCCCCAGTTTAAGAAAGTTGTGGAGTGACTGTCTGACGGGATCATCTAGGTGGTGTAGTGGAAGGAGCCCTGTGGGACGCCAGAAGATTAGAGTTCAGATCCTGCCCCCTGCGCATTCAAAGCTGGGCAGCCACGGGCAAGTGTCTTGGCCCCTCTCAGCCTGTTTTCTCATCTGTAAAATAAGGAAATAATAGCACCTTCTCTAGGCTTGCTGTGAGAACCAAATGAGAACGTGTGTCAAATGCTTCGTAAACTTTAAAGTGCCATATACATATTAATCGTTACCTAATGTGGTTTCAGTCGTGATTTGGGTTGTCCTTGCGTTCCTCACATTGTACCATAACAGGGTCACTTTTCAGGGTGTGTCTTCTGCCTCTAGAGAAAAAGAAGGAGGAAGAGGAGGAGGAGGAGGAACAGCAGCAGCAGCAGCAGCAGCAGCATGATAAAGTAGAAAGAACCAGATTTGGAGCAAGGGGATCTGGATTCAAATTCGAGCTCTGCTACTTTCTGCCTAGGTGGCCTTAGGCAAGATGCTATAGTCGAGTCAACAAGGGTTTACTAGATGCCTATGATGTGCCAGGCATTGTGCAAACCATGGGGGATATAAAGAAAAGGAGGGAAAAGACCCTTCTCACAAGAAGCTCGGTCTAGTGGAAGAGACAACCTACGAACAACTATCTACAAACAAGATAGGAGCAGCTAGGTGGCACAGGTTAGGAAGACTGAGTTCAAATCCAGACTTAGACACTTACTAGCTGTGTGACTCTGGGCAAGTTACTTAACCGTGTTGTTCTCAATTCCTCATTTATAAAATGAGCTAGAGAAGGAAATGGCAAACTACTGCAATATCTCTGCCAAGGAAACGCTACATGGGGTCATGAAGAGTCAGATACAACTGAAAAACAAGCAAGATATGTACAAGTTAAATTGGAGAGAACAAAAGATAGGATTTTAGCTGGGAACCGAAGGGGGCCAGGAAACCATGAGGTAGAGATGATGAAGGGGGAAATTCTAGGCACGATAAGTAGATAGATGATGGGGGAGGGGGAGAGAGAGAGAAGAGAGAAGACAGACGGAGGGGAGAGAGGAGATGGATGGAGGGAGAGAAAGAGACAGGTGGGTAGAGGAGATAGGAAGAGAGATGGAGAGAGGGACAGAGAGAGGAGAAAGGGAGAGATACAGAAAGAGAAGATAGATGAGAGATAGATAATAGATGAGAGATAAATAACAGATGAGAGATAGATGAAAGATAATAGCTAGAGATAGCTGAGAAATAGATAATAGATGAGAGATAGATGAAAAGTGATAAAAAATCAATGAGAAATAAACAAGCATTCATTAAGTCTTACTCTGTGTCAGGCACAGTGCTAAGTGCTAGGACTATAAATATAAGCAAAGCAAAAAATCCTCCCCTCAAGCAGCTTACATTCTAATGAGGAAAAAAGAACATGTGAAAGGGAACCCAACCCTTTGGACCTTCCTCAGTGCTAGCGCCTTTCCTCTGTTGGTCACCTCCTCCAACTATCCTGTCTCTATCTTGGCTCATGTCCATATTGTCTGTATTTTGTCTCCCCAGTTCGACTGCGAGCTCTCTGAGAGCAGGGACTGTCTCTCACATCTCTTCATATCCCCAACATTTAGCATAGTACCTGTCACATAATAGGTGCTTAATAAATGCTTATTGACGGGCTGACTGAAAAGGGGGCTGAAGCAGAGTTGGAAAAGTCTGGAAAGTCTGACTTAGTCAGACTAAGAGAGAAGGGAGCCAAGACTGGCCTAGGCACTTGCTCCAATGGAGGTTCCAGGCAGGGACTTACCAACGGGGGGAAAGGACTGACCACATGGGCTGAATCATCCCCAGGGTGAGGAAGCGTCTGGCCCAAAGGTGAAAAAGTCCACAGAGAGAGCATCAGGAGGGGATCAGGGCAAAGAAGTGAGGCTGCCACTCTCTGGGGCTCCTTTTAGGTATCTGTAAAGTGAAAAGTTGGACCCACTAATTCCTGAAAAACCTTCCTTCTCTATGATTCTACAAGATTCAAGTTCCAGAAAAAAAAAAAAGCTTTCCCTATGCTCCTCATAAGCATAGGGTTGCCTGGTTCTCTAACACAATGCTGTAGACAGAGATGCATTTCAACTAATACATGCTGAATGAATGAACTAAAAGTCTTTCTAGCTGTTGGACTGAGGCAGCCTAGCCCAAAATTCTGGACAGCATCCTACACAACAGAGTTCCATGTCGCTAGATTCTTGACAAAGACTGAATTTTCTTTGAAGACTGCAAGAATGCGTAGCATGCCCTCTGGTGGAAAGCAAATTGTCTTTTCAGACTGAGGGTGTTCCATTCGCTGCATTTGTGGCATATCCTCGCCTGATGGATTCTTAGGTCTAAAGTGAAGATTGCCTTGTGCATATAGCCTTTTATAACATTCAAGGCACTCAAAAAAGGCCTTTCTTCCATATCAGATTCCCCAATGCCCCACCACCTCGTCACTGATCTTAGTGGAGCAGTGAATAGATTTGTTAGGCCTCTAATCGGAAGTTCAGTTCTTTCTCAGTCACATCTGACTCTCCATGATGCCATTTGGTATTTTCTTGGCAAACATATGGGAGTGGTTTGCCACTTCCTTCTCCAGCTTATTTTACATATGAGGAAACCGAGGCAAACAGGGGTAAAGGACTTGCCCAGGGTCACATAGCTAGGAAGTACCTAAGGCCATATCTGAACTCAGGAAGATGAATTGTCCTGACTCCTGCATCCGAATCTGGCCTCAGATGCTTACTAGCTGTGTGATCCTGGGCAAGTCACTTAACCCCATCTGTAAAAAGGGGATAATAACACCACCCATTTCCCAGGGTTGTTGTGAGGACCAAATGAGATACTAATTGCAAAGCGTTTAGGATAGTACCTGGCACATATAAATATTATATATTAGTTATTGTTATCAGTATTATTACCAACCTTTGCAGATGGCACCAGAAGCAAAAGCTCTGCCAGCACAATTTGGAGAAGCAATCCTAGACAAGCTAGACTTTCACAGACATCCCATCCCTTAGTCCCCACCACTATGTGGTTACTAGAATAACCTAGCCTCATAAACTCTTACTAAAATATGACTCCCCTATCCCAACCCAACACACACATACACATAAGATGCACACATACACATGCTATAGTGACAACACAGGAAAAATGCCCAGCCCTGTCTGGCATATATCTATTCCAAACCCATTGAGGATCCATCTGGTCCTAAAATGAATCCCAAGAAAGTTACCCAACACGATGGAAGAAACATTTCTCTCATTTTCAGTACAAGCTATGATTTTGCAACTGATTTAAAACTTCCATTACGTGGGAGACAAATCCCTGCTTGTGGTATGAAAATATAAAAATGTTATCCACTTCTACAATAACACACTGACCCAGAAAGTCAGCAAGGTCATCACTGATGAAACATTGAAATGTTCCTTGGGGCACCAGCCAGCCCAGAAGGCACAGCCTGCTATTTACTCTGTCCAAATGAAATGTAGAAAACAATTTCTCATTTGTCCCCAGCCCTAATTCTCAATAGATGGTAAGATTGCCAATAAATCCACAAAATTCTTCTCTGGTCAGCAGTGAATTTCAACCACTCCCTTCTTCCCCAACCCTGTGGTTTATTTTATTTTGTTTTGGTGGGGAGTGAGGTCTTAGAAATATTTGTTGAATGTAATTGAATGTCAGTCACATTCAATGTCACATTCAACTACACTGCCAGTTGGAGAGAGAGGTAGGAAAGGCAGACGAGAGACAAGATTAGATTATCTTCCTGTGAGATGTTCATTTTGTGATTCACAAAGTAGAAGGGGGAGGGGCCCTTGAAACGATTGCCTCGCTGCAAAATATTTAAACTAGCAAGGCTGCCTTCTGCCCCATGATAGATAGATAAATAAATTTGGCTGCATCTGAGCCGACTGTCTGAGGACTAGCTGTACTCATTTCTTCTCCTTATTACAAGACATTTCACACTCCCCTCTCCCCGAGGTTGCATCTGCTATCTAATGTCTGCTAGCAACTGCATCCCAAGATTAGGAGCCGATCTGGTGCTCCAAGAGATTGCAACAAGAACTGTAAGAAGGTAGCAGAAGCTGCTTTACTGTCTCTAGAGCTGACATAGTTCCTAAGTCCTACATTCAGAGAGCTGAGATTGTCCTGACTGTCCCTAATTCCTAGAGGTCAGAATAGATGAGGTTGGTCTGATGCAGAAGATACTGAGGGAGGGAAGCAACCAAAGAGAGAAGCCTTCCATAGGGCCCCAAAGTGGGTGATACAGCCCCTTTGGAAGGCTCTGGAATGATCCAGGGGGGCAGTGGTAGGCTTGGATGCAATTGGGGGTGTTGAATAAAAATAAGGGGACAATGAAAGCCTAAGAAGAGAAGAGAATTTTGAAGAACCATTCATGCTTGTTTCATCTGGTATGTAACGGAGTTAAAGTCGTAGTGGTTACATTATTTTCCAAATAAACACACAAAATGCAAGTTATAACTGATCAGTGGTCAAATCTGCCAACAAGTCTTAACAAGCAAGTGTTGGCAGATGAGTGTAGTGCACGTTGTCAGGAAGTCCAGCATGCATCAGCAGGAATATGTATGTGCATGTAATGACTTGTTTACAATACAGTACTATACATTTACATGATGCAATATTGCGTCATCAAAATTTCAATGCAGGAAAAAACTAAAAAATTTACAATAAATTGTTAAATTTAAGATGCATTATTTTTTTAAAATGTATTTATATATTTTTGAAATGATGCAAATTTAAAAAAAACACTAAAGGGTAGAAGAAAGATTTCTAGGGGGATGCTGAGTAATTTTTTAAAAGAGGGGGCAGTAGGTCAAATAAGTTTGGAAACCTCTGCCTTAGACCCTTATATGCCATGGATACACATTGGCATTTGTGCTTTAACCTCTGGTGAATCCATGGATGGCCTGTTCAGCAGGGTGCTAAAAGATTTATGGTAAAATGAAATACTGGCCTATCTTCTCCTTGTCCCCCACCCCAGCCTGGAAATGAAGACTGAACTCATTACAATTTTTAGTGGAGAAATGCTTGATTGTCTGGGGAAGGGAAGACTGGGATTGTGTTAGAAAAAATGGACAGATGTCCCACAGTTGATAGAATGATTAGCCTTTGTATAGTGTTTTAAGGTTTGCGAAGCGTTTTACATATGAAAATCATTTGATGAAACGATCATTTGATCCTCTTAGCAACCCTGTGAGGAAGGTGCTATTACTATTCCTATTATAAAGATAAGGACATTGAGGCTGACAGAGAGTAAGCGATCTGCCCATGGTCGCACTGAGAGGAAGTGTTTGAGGCCGGATTCAACTCAGGTTTTCCTGACTCCAATCCAGAACTCATCCCCCTGAGCCTCTTAGCTGTCCCATATGGCTCTCTGGGGATCGAGTTAAGTGCCTTGGTGATAGTTTAGAGAAGAAAGCTACCTACCATCAGTTCCCTTCAGGGAGGTATTGAAATATGATGATGGAAGAATCTTTTTTTTTTTAGTATTTTATTTTTCCCCAGTTACATGTAAAAACAATTTTTAACATTTGTTTTTAAGATTTTGAGTTCCAAATTCTCTCCCTTCCTCTCCCCTCACCCCCACACTGAGAGAGCAAGCAATTTGATATAGGTTATACACGTGTAGTCATGCAAAACATTTCCATAATAGTCATGTTGTGAAAGAAAACACAGACCAAAAAAATCCTCAAGAAAAATAAAGTTTAAAAAAGTATGTTTTGATCTGTATTCAGAGACCATCAATTCTTTCTCTGGGGTTAGATAGCATTTTTTATCATAAATTCTTCAGTCGTCTTGGATCATTGTACTGCTGAGAATAGCTAAGTCATTCACAGCTGATCATCTCACAATATTGCTGTTACTTTGTATCCATTACATTTCACTTCGCATCGCTCATGTAAGTCTTTCAAGGTTTTTCTGAGAGCAGATGATGGAAGAAGCTTAAGAATGGACAAGAAGTTTCCAAACTAAACTCTGACTGGAGGAGGCTTGGGTGAGAAGGAGGGGAGTGGAGGAGAGGAGGAAGAAGAGAAAGGAAAGATAAATGGATGGATAGAGAGGACACTGTGAATTTTGCACATGTGACTTGCTATTAGATCTCCCTTCTTCAGTGAGGGTTCCCAGAGTGCAGTACAAGGAGGGGGCAGTAATGTCCCTTATGTGCCAGGGGGAAGAGCCTAAGGGGCATATGGTTCAGTGCAAGCCCCTAGTCATAGTCCTGATGTCAGGGATATAGGAGGAATCCCAGATGAATAGGATTCACCATCCCAGCCCTTATACTTTCATTAAGGTATAGTTTGGGAAGTGGTTCTATCAAGACTGTTAGTCCTAGCTTTGATGTTTCTAAAGGTTGTAGTTGAGAGATGGAATACACAAGATAGGAACCAACAGAGAGGGCAATGTAAGGAAGATTTATTGAGGAGAAATAGTCACAATATGAGGGACCGTCAGGGTAGATAGACTTCGGCCAGGTCCTATTTAACCCAGGGAAGAACCCTATAATAACCAAATAGGGTCCACTAGCTTTTGTCCCGCTTTCCATCAGGCACCCCAGTGAATCTGCCATTGGAGAAGGTACTGGTGCTGATTCCTATTGGGGCAATGCCTGGGGAATTAGTGAGCTAGTTGACATTCACTCCCCACTGGGCACAAAGAGGCTTTTGGCCATTAACTCAGGCTTTACTTTAGTTAGGTCAAGTCAAGGGCTTCTTTCAAGGGAGGTCCATACTACACTCAGAAGTCGACTTCCCAATACATAATAATACCTGATATTAAACACAATTTAAACACTACTCACATTCAAACCTTTTTATGATTTGATCCTTTCTAACCGTATCTATCACTCTGTACCCTGTACTCTAGCCAGACTGGACTAGTCCCCCTTGCCTAACATGCCCCTCTCTTTCCTTCCATTTGTCTGTAGCTGGAATGCTCTTTCTCCTCAGTTTCATTTGTCAAAGTTCCTTCCACCCTCCAAGGCCCAACTCAGATGCCAGTTTCACCATGAAATCTTCCCTGATTCCACAGCCAGAATAATCTCTCATAGCAGTCTGTGCCTCTGTTATTGTAGTTTTAATATTATATATTATTATGATCATTTGTGTCTGTATTTTATCTCCCCCATTAAACTGTAAGTTCCATGAGGATGAGGCTTGTCTTCTTCATCCTTGGATGCTCCCACAGCGAATTTTAAATTTAAGTAAAACTTTTGACTTTCCAAGAGCCATCCGGGGCCTTTTCTACCACTTTTGGCTCCTGTTCGCTCTGGGTGTCCTGAATTTTCACAGCTGTGCAACCAAAGCTAATCTGTGCCAGATTCACTTTCATGCATAGAGCAGTATTAAAGGGAAATACATGAATAAGAGAGGATGTGGGCAGAGTTAGAAGAAACAAAGAAAGCTGTCCTTTGGTGATATTTGTATGTGTATATCCATACACACATATATACATACAATGAATATTACATATATTTATATATAATAGATAACTTTATATATTTATATACAAGCATATACATATACATACATACTACATATGTACACATACATTATATATACATATATACATTAAGCTTTACAGTAAGTATTAACAAAAACACTCAAAAAAATCATATCACCAAGACCGTGCGCCTGGTAGAAAATTCCTTCTGTCCCCACTAGGGGGTAGTACGCCTCCACTATGATGCTCATGAGAGCTTGGGGGCTTGTAGATGTTTAGTCAAAATCTCTTTTGGAAGTTTTAGAGGCTATCATGAACATTTCCCTAAATCCTAGGAGGATTATATCTAAACCACTAGTTATTCTGTCTTTAATGAGATCCAAAAATCTTTCCCCTTCCTAAAATTCAGGAATAATACACATGTGCTCAGATTTCTACCAGCCTTAACAAAAAAAAGAAAAAAAAGCTCTTCTCTCTGCTAGCTCCATAACTATTGGTGAAGCTTGGAGCAATGGAGCGGTGAGCCAGGTCTGCATATTTGTAGTAACTTGAAAGGATCCGGTGAAGAAGATGAGATTGGAGATAAGATACGGTTGGGGGGGAGGGGAGAGGGAAGATGTGGAGAATGATCGAAGATGGGAGGGGGGCAAGAGAGATTGATATCAAGAAAACAAATAGAGGGGTTACTCCAGAAAAGAAAAGGGATACTTTGTCATCCGAGATTTGAGCAAAGAGTTAAAAGATCTACTTCCCATTCTGTGATGGTCATCACCATCACCATCATAATTAGCGGGCATTTATTTATATAATACCTAGTCTGTGCTGGACACCATGCTAAGAACTTTACAAATATTATCTCATTTAGCCCTCCCAACAGCTCTAGGAGATGGGTTCTGTTATTATTCCCTTCTCACAGTTGAGCAAGCTAAGACAAACAGGTTAAGTGACTTGCCCAAGGTCACACAGCTAGCAAGTATCTGAGGTGGATTTGAACTCAGGTCTTCCTGACTCCAGGCCCAGAGCTCTATCTACCCCACTACCTGGTTGCCCTGATATTCTCTCCTGGTTCTCTAGGGTAACTTAAATAAAAGGCACTTATTAAATGTCAAATAAGCAAAGAACACTTTGCTAGATGTTGAAGAAAGATACAAGGTTTAGATGAGGTATGGACCCCACTTTCCTAGAAATTAACATTTAATAGGGAGAGTTTGAAGGGATGGGGTCATGATGAAGTTCATAGATGAGGATACCGAGGCCCGAGAAAGTTAAATGACTTGGTCAAGGTCACACAGATGGTTGGTGTCAGAGACCAGGTTTGAACCTAGGTCCTCTTGACTCTGGGCTATACTAACTACGCTGCTTCAGGACTGTGGAGATGAGGTTGTTTCGGGTTGTGGTAAGGTCTATGATGTTACCACCCCTATGGGTGGGTGAGGTATGATGAACTAGGGGCCCAGAGATTCAGAAGATCAACCTGTATATTAAAATAAACAAGGTTGAAGGAATTGGGGTTGAGGTAGAAAGGAAAACAGTGAGTCAGGTGCTGAAGTCACTGAGGAAGGTGAGTCTCCTAGCAACAAGATCAACCCAAGGCAATCTAATTCACACACCATGAACTTCAAAGGAGGAGAGGTTCTGAGTGATGGCCACAACAGGAAGGCCTGGAAGTGCTCGTGGTGAGCTAGAAATCTTCTGATGCCTCCCGGCTGTATGAGTTGTGGTGGAAGGGGATAGGGAATGGTTAAGAGGAATAGCCAGCATTATGAAGGGTGGAAAGGAATTTGGTGTCTTCAGGGGAAAGCCAGGTTTCATTCAGTGCCCAGAATTAAAAGCACTGCAACAGGAAAAGTCAAGGACCAAGTGCAATTTTAACAAGCATAGAGCAGAGAATCTACAGGGAACCATATGAAGGGCAGACAGAAGATAGACTAGGAAGTGATAAGAATAAGGTGGATGGGAAGAATAGGAGTGTGGGAAAATATAGTTTTATTTAATTGACTTATTATTATTTATAGTTAAAAATTATTTTTTACCTTGGTAAGTAGTAGTTGTAAAAGACACAAATTAGAGAATCAATAGAATGAGATTTGCTAGCCATAAGGCAAGAGATGCACCAGGTGAGCAGAGATTATAGAATGAATTGATCTCCGAGCTCCTAACTGGAATATTGATGCCTCATAGCAGCCCATTTATGATTACTATAGGGTGAAAATCACAAGTTAGGGTGACTAGCAGGGTACTGAAAGTTGAAAGAAGTTTTTGCCAATCTCCCTCCCTGAGGGAGGTGCTTTCTCAGTGGGAAAAGAATCTGAAGAGGCAACAAAGAATCCTAAACCATGCTGAAAGGTTGTGCAGTAGAAGAATGGGATACAGAGGGAAGGGAAGAGGAACCATAATAGATAGGAAGGTCTGCCCAGAGAAGGCAGAGTCGGACCTTCTGAGGAGTGGGTAGCATCTTGTGTTCTAAGGAACAATGGTGAGTGTTCACAAGTATCATTGGAAGTACTGTCATTTTCTACTATTTGGAGGAGAAAGAGTTGGCATTTGGCAATTCCTGTCGAAGATGACCAAAGTCCCCTTGATATGAACAAGCAGGAGGTGTGCTGTCTACGTGCATGAGACATGTATCCAGGATATGACTTAAGAAGCTTGAGAGTGGGCGGAGCCAAGATGGCGACTGGAAAGCAGTAACTGGCGTGAGCTCCCCACCAAGTCCCTCCAAAAACCTATGAAAAAATGGCTCTGAACCAATTCTAGAACTACAGAACCCACAAAGGGGCAGAGGGAAGC
>JAQQSZ010009509.1:0-12756 GCA_028646595.1 Phalanger gymnotis
CAAGTTTTGTGCAGTTTTCCTTCCTTTCCTTTCCTTTCCTTTCCTTTCCTTTCCTTTCCTTTCCTTTCCTTTCCTTTCCTTTCCTTTCCTTTCCTTTCCTTTCCTTTCCTTTCCTTTCCTTTCCTTTCCTTTCCTTTCCTTTCCTTTCCTTTCCTTTCCTTTCCTTTCCTTTCCTTTCCTTTCCTTTTCTTTTCTTTTCTTTTCTTTTCTCTTGGCTTGCCAAAGAATATACAGTAATCTCACCATAATCTTTCGTCACTTTATTTCAATATGTGTAGGGTTTCAGTTTATATGTTTCTGTAGAGATATTTGTGGTTTTCATGTTGTTTTTGGGTGGCCATGAAATAGATGGTATTTTCAACATACCCTTGAGGATCTGTGGTTCAGGAAGTCAGATTTTTTTTTCTTCTCCAATGCATTCCAAAAATTCAATTAGAATTTAGGTTTGATTTCATAAACACAATTGACCATCATCTTCTTTATTAAATACCCCAAAACAGGTCACTACTTGGGCCAAGTAAGAATATATCTGAGAATCTATCCTTGCCATTTATGATGTATTCCATTCCAAGGCCCATTCAAATCTGAACTTTTCTGGAATCAAACATGGTGATTTACAGGACATCCAAAGAACTGCCCTCTGGAGTCTCAAGCCACTCTCTACTCTGATGTCCCTTCTTCAAAGTGCTCTCCTACCTCCTTCCTTCCCTTCATCATGGCTGCTCTAAGCTATGTGCTAAAACCCTCCTGTTTCTGACAATTTTCACTGTCATCTCCAAAACATCTCCCACTCTACCTCTTCTAGTCCCTCCCCCAACACTTGCATTACATATTCCACAGCCAAATCAAGCTCAGGATTCTAGATTCAAAGCTTCCATCAAGCCCACGCAGTCTGGGTTCTAGGTACCATCAATGATCTCATATTCTGGCTTTATTTTCCTTTCCACATTACTATATTCAGAGGCAAGATTTAACTCCTACCTCAAATATTCTGAATGTATGCTCTCAACTATTTTGAATATTCCCACATGAAAAATACCAGGAAGCCTAAATTCTTAGTGTTTCAAGGGCCATCTGAGATATTACGTTTTGGGATTTTTTTTTCTTTGTTTTGTTTTTGTTTTTTTGGCTAAGGAATTAGGGTTAAGTGACTTGCCCAGGGTCACACAGCTAATAAACGTCAAGTGTCTGAGGCCAGAACTCAGGTCCTCCTGACTCCAGGGCCGGTGCTTTATCAACTGCACCACCTTGCTGCCCCAATATTTTTGTTTTAAAGGCAGATCATAACAAATTGTATCAAATTATTTTTAGTTCTTATCATTTGGATTATTTTCATAATATACATGGGTCTTACTGATATGATGATTTCAAAATAGTTTTCTCTCTAGTAAGTTCTCTATACTTAACATCTTGTTTTCATGTCAAAATTTCTTGATCATGATTTTTAAAAATAGCAATAGAAACAGCAGTCCTTACTGAAGAAAGAAATACAAGAAGGAACATTTATTTAGATGTGCAGGGGTTATGATTTTGGATTTTTTTTGATTAGCCAAAATATTGAGAGTAATCTCAATAAACCCTTTGAAAAGTGTAGTTGAAGACAGAAGAGGTTTTTTAGATTTGTTTTGTTTTAATTTCTTTGTTTATTTTTCTTATACATCACAGATACCCAATAAAAATCATATTAGAATAAATGATTGATTTTCTACACTAAATCAAACTTCTTATTCATAATATTAGTTGAAACTGGTTAATATTTAGGCTCACGCAGTGCGTGCACACACACATACACACACAGAGGCAAATGAATCCTTGGCATTTCTGAAATTTTTTCCACTGAGAGGTCCCTTACCCAGCAGAAGATTTCTGTTTTCTTAATATTCCCATCTATACCATATCACGTTTTCCAGGACACTGCAAGATCTGACCTTTTCTTCCCTAAGGGCTCTTTTGTTCTAATATCCCTTCTTCTATGGGCACTGATAGCTCTCTCATTTTGGTTTCCATGACAATTCCCAGGCCTGACACTGTATGTGCTCAAATCCTCCTGTTTCTGAAAATGTCCCTTCCCAGTCCCCATACATGTCCTCCTCTCTCTTTCCATACCATAAAAATTCTGGTCTAGCAGATTCTACAGTCTCAGCCACCCGATGATTCTGAATTCCAAATGTCCTTCAAGTTCGTACTTCTGATGTGCCATGAACCATCCCACATCCCATACTCTCTCTAAGCTTTTCAGTTAATATCTGGACCATCAGAGGCAGGACTTATGGCAAACCTAGGTGATTCTATATTATTAGTTCCAGGACCTTAACAACCTAAATACTTGAAAGGTCACAGGAAGTCCCCATAGTCAATTTTCCAATGGGGCAAGAAAAGCTGATATCTTTGAATCTAAAGCCATAACTTCCTATGATGTATAAGGTTTTTCTTTTCATTTTTATTGAATTTATTATTATAATACACATTAATCTTACCACATATGATTTTTTTTACAAACAACCAGTGTTTCTTCTAAGTCCTTAGCATGCTACATCATTTATCTCAAAATGGAAAGTGTGTTTTTTTCCAGATAAAAATATATTTATTGTAGTCCTTAAAACTTATGACACTTTCCATTTGAAGTTTCATTCCACAGAAGATCATGTAGGTTTTCAAAACCCTCACAGCTTTGGAATATGAAAAATTGAATTATACCTCAGTCCTGCACATTTGTGTTCTCTCCTGAATCAGAAATCCCTTGTTCTAGAGGCTCTCCACAATCTCTCATTCTATTCCCTAAGGCTCCTCTCAGACCTGACATTGCCTATTCTAAAATTCTACTTCTTAGGACACTTTCCCTCACCATCCTCTGAACATCTCCCAGCCTCTCTCTTCTAGTCAGTCCCCCACCTGACATTCCTGTTTCTACAGCCTCATCTCGATCAGGATTCCAGGTTGTGTATTTCAGGATATATTCAGGATTGTGTATTTCAGGATACATTCGGGATTGTGTTTAGTCTGTATTCAGGATTGCATATTTCCATCAAGCTCAGACATTCCAGGTTCCAAGTGGTAGACCTTTGGAAGAATTCTGTCTTCACAATGCAGTCCTAATTTTTCCATTTGAGGAACTTACTGCCATGCTAGGAAATTCTGTATTCTAAGCTCTAGCCTACAACCAATATGTCCACCTTTAATGGTACATGTAAGTCTTGACATTCAGTTTTCTAAGGACCTTTATAGATATGAAATTCTAATGTCTAAAGGAACCCCTGCCTGAGATCTCTTAGGTTTGTTTGATCATTTTCTGCTTCAATTTATTTTATTCCTTTATTTGACTAACACGTTTGAGGTTCTTTTATTGTTTTATTTGAAAAATACATGTCGGTCTTGCCCATAGACTGATTTTCAAACAGTAGACTTCTTCTTTTATAAATCTATGTTACAAAATATGATATTTTAATGGCCAAAAATACCAAATTTCCATTATAACTAACACTACTACCAAGAGCTATCTTTATCAATAAGTTAATTGAAAAGGTTTTATTTTTTTGTACAGATATTTTTGGTTTGTTTGTTTTGGGCAGCCAGACTGTGTGGTTAGGGATGTAAGATTTTTTCCTTTACTGAATCATCAACATAGCCTAAAAATGAAACTTGAATTTATGTTTGATCTCCTAAGGACAATCCACCTTGTCTTTGTTTTTTAAATGACCTAAAAAGGTCAATAATTGGACCAAATAAGAATATATCTGAGAACATATTTGTAGCATTTATAGTATTTTCTATTCTAAGGCCCATTCATTGTCAAGCAATTCTGTTCTCAGAGATCGCCTAGGAATCAAAAATGGTGATTTTCAGGACATCCAAGACCTATCCTTGGGATTCTCGGGGCACTCTCGGCTCTGATGGCCCTTCTTCAAAGCACTATCCTTTGTCCTTCCTTCTCTTGACCAGGGATACACAGTACTACATGTTAAAATCTGCCTGTTTCTTATACTTTCCATTCTTAGTTGCTGATTATATCCCAGTCTTCCTCTTCTATTCCCTCCCAATATTGACATTATAGATTCTACAGCTGAATCAAGCTCAGCATTCTAGAATCAAAGTTTCCATCAAGCCCACACAATCTGGGTTCCAGTGTTGACCATGAGCACATATTCTGGCTTCATTTTCCACTCCACATTGGGACATCAGAAGATTGATAACTACTTGTTTGGACATTTCTATCTGTTCTTTCAACTACTTCCACAATTCCCACATGAAAAATACCTGGAAACCTAGACCTTTAGAATTCTAGGAACCATACAAGACATGAATTTTCGACTCTTAAGGCATATCAAGAAAATTTGTATCAAGTTATTTTTTTAATTTTTAGTTTTTAATTTTATTACTTGAATTATTATTACAATATATATTGGTCCAACCAATATAATGACTTCAAAAGAGAAGTCTTCTCTCTAAAAAGGTATTTATACTGAACATCTGGGATTGTTTCACCAAAATTACTTGGTATTCCTTATGATTAATTGTAAGAGAAAAGGCATTCTTTACTAAGAAAAGAAATACAGGCAACTGGATTCGTATTGGGGTTTAGGTGTTGTGGTTTTGAGGGATTTATTTAGCTAGCCAAATGTGTTCACAATAATCCCACAAAACACTTGTGGCAGTGTGGTTGGAGTAAAAAGATTTTTGGTTTATGTTGTTTTTAGTTTCTTTGTTAGTTTTTTTTTTAATCATCACTGATGCCCAATAAAAATCATAGTGAAAAAATGAATTATCTCCTACAAAAATTTTCTCCTTATATTTTTAATTAATTAAAAATGCTCAATTTTATGCCCGCAGTGTATATACATGAAAATAACTCCATGTGATTTGTGAGATTTTCCGCTCTAAGGGCCCTTCCCCAGGAGATGATCCCCTTTCTCTGAACCCTGCCACCTGTAGAATATAGTGGTTTGGAGTTCACTGCAAGAGCCGACATTTTCTTTCCTAAGCACTCTCTTTGTTCGGACTTCCCTCATCCCTTGGCCCTGCTGCTCTCTCATTTTCGTCTCCATGGCAACCCCCAGACCCGACACTGTGTGACCTCAAACTCTCCTGTTTCTGAAAATTTTCCATTCTTGGCCTCTCTGCCTCTGCCCCCCTCCCTTCTCTAGACGATCAAAATACTGATTTTGCACCTGCTATACTATACTATCATCCAGTTCATTATCCTGAAAGTGAATTAGACAGAAATTTCTTTTTCTTTTTTACTGTATAGTTATTGCAATGTCCATGTATCTTCCCTATATGCAAATAAGCAGGACGAGTCTGTTCTAAGTCCTCGGCATACTACACGTTCATTTTATTGCCCAAACGTATTCTGCTTTCATTTACATGTTAGTAAGATCACTAGTAATCTAGGCTAAAGGAGAACATATGGGGAGTTAAACTTGCTTTGGTGTCCAAGGGTTTTCAGTTTAGGGGCATTTTTTTGGCTCGTCGCAAAATAGGCAGTATTTTAATTTGACTGTTTTAGCTGTGTAGGTGTGGATTCCTAATGTATTTCAAAGCATCTCTACTGCTGAATGTTAATTAAATTACAGGAAAAGATTGGAATCCTAGGCAAAACTCTTCCTCCTTCTGGATTTTGACTTCCCAACAACTGGCCAATATTTTGCCTCACTTATAATATAGATGGAAATAACTCTTTGCCATTAATAATGTTTTTCAAACAGAAGCCCTTACCTGAACAAATACGGATTCATGTTCTCAGAGAGCTTCCCATAGCACATAGATTGGTTTGTAGCCCATTCAGAACTCTGACCTTTTGTGTTCTAAGGTTTTGCTTTGCTCTAATATCCACACTCCAACATGGGACATTCAGAGTCAGGACTTATACCTAGCTAGGAAATTTAGCGAGCCAAATTTTCGCCACTCCCAACAATAGCCATTGAATGTGAACTGACCGCTCACGCATTAAATGCGCTAAGGATATTCAAAGACGTGAAAGCGTTCTTTCAAACGCTGCCATCATGCATAAATGTCATTTTAAAAGTTTTTAGTGGATTTTCATTACACCATACCTAATGACTTACAGATATTATGATCTGGAAACATTGCTGTCACTAATGAGGCTTCAGGAACGAAAACCTAGAATCTGTCAAGGCCTCACAGTGTGGGTTCTAGGTGCCCTCCTCGATCCCATATTTTGACTTCACTTTCCACTCCTCATTGGTACATTCAGTGGCAGGATTTAAATCCTGGCTCAGAAATTCTGTATCTCTGCTCTCAACTACTTCCAATATTCCTGCAGGAAAGATACCTGGCAGCCTCAACTTAAAGTGTTCTAGGGAACATTGAAGCCATGACATTTTTGGATTAAAAAGCCATATTGCGACAACTTGAATCTAATTATTATTTTTAATTTTATTAATTGTATTATTAATATTATAATGTACATTGGCTACTGATCTGATGGCTTTGAAATAGAAGTCTTCTCTCTAAAAAGCTCTCTATCATGGACATCTGGGCTATTGTCCAAAATTACTCAATATTCATTTTTATTAAAAGTAATAGAAACACCAGTCTTTACTAAGGAAAGAAATACATATAACTGGCTTTCCTTTGGTGTGCATGTATTGTGGTGCAGAGGCTTTGCTTGCTAGCCAAAAAATAAAAGATAAGCTCAGCAATCCCTTTTGGCACAGTGGAAGATAGGTGGTGCTGTTGGTTTTTTAGAATTTTTCAAATTTATTTTTCTTATACACCACTAGCGTTTAATGAAAATTATATTGGAACAAATTAATGATCTCCTGCGAAAAAAAAAATTTGTCTTCCTCTTACTTTTTAAAGCCTATTCTGTATAAACGTGAAAATAATTCTTTGGTCTTTGTGAAATTTTCCACTCTAAGGACCCTTCTCCACCAGATAATATCTGTTCTCTGAAACCCCTCCCCCCGATCTATAGCATACAGAGGTTAGGAGTACACTGTAATATCTGACCTTTGCTGCCCTAAGGGCTCTCTTTGCTCTGAGATCCCCTCTTCTATGGCACTACTAGCTTTTTCATTTTTGTTTCCATGGCAACTCCCAGGCCTGATCCTCTATGTGTGCTCACATCCTCCTGTTTCTGAAAATGTCCATTCTCAGACCCGATATATCTCCCACTCTCTCTTATCTAGGTTCTCACAAATCTGGCCTTGCAGATCCTATGGTTTCATTCAGCTGATGATCCTGAATTCCAAATTTCCTTCAAGGTCATAATTCTGTTACATGATGCATCTCCTATCTTGTACTCTCACTAAGCTTTTTATTCCAAATCTGGACATTCAGAGTCAGGGTTTATGTCCTAGTTAGGAAATCCAGTTTCTTAAGCAACAGGACCCCTCCAACATATGTCCTAGAAAGGTCTTGAGAAGTTCTGATATTCTGTTTTCCAAGGGCCTACCAAGAGCTGACATTTTGGGATTATAGGTCCATACTCCCCTATGATCCATGAGGAGTTTTCTTTTTTCTTTTTTTCTTGGATTATTATTACAACACAAATTAATCTTATCACATTCCTGTTTGTAAAACTAATTAGTGTCTCTCATATTTCCTTAGCATGCAATACAGAATTGACCTAGATCTAGAAAATATGTTTGCCTAATAAGCAGACATTTAGAGTAATCTTCAAAATTTATAACATTTTACATTCGAAGACCCATTCCACAGCAATGATGTAGGTTCTTGTAATGTTAATTTGATAGAAAGATCTTCTCTGTCCAGTAATAGGCCTATGTGACCTGCTTTGAGCTCTGGCCCATCTCACAGCTGTGATACATCCTGAGTCATAGAGCCCATTGGGGGAGGGACTTGCCTAAGGAGGAGCTTGCTTAGGGGGAGGCTTGCTTGTAGAAAGATTTTTCCACTTTTGGTACTAAGTTAATTAGTCACTGAGTCAGGAGGGTTGTGCTGCCTTCTGGCTCTGGCAGGTGTACATAAACTCTGAGTTGGTATTTTACTTTGGGGGCTCACTTATGAGAAGGATCTTTTGATTCCCTGGTCAAGACTCTGAGTAGCTGTATGCTCTGAGCCCCCCCCGCCCCGACAACTCATATGTAAAGGCACTCTTGATCTGGTGGTGTATGTAAATTGTATAGCAATATTGCTTTGATTCAGGCAGTCAGAGCAATATCTGTTGGTTTTTAGGCTAATTTCTCTGTATTTTCTTTGCTTGTATTTTCTCTGTTTGTATTTTCTCTGCTTGTGTTTCCTCTGCCTTTCAGGGCTGACTTTTCCCCTGAACTAGTAAATGTAATTAAAGAAGGTTGTTGACCCCTTTATTATTTTTTTTTTATTATTTGAATTATTATTACAATGTACGTCGGTGCAAGTGATATGATGACTTCAAAATAGAAGTCTTCTCCTTAAAAAGGTCCCTATACTGAACATCTGGGGGGCTTTGAACTAAATTACTTGATATTCATTTTGATTAACAGTAATACAAAAAGCAGTCTTTACTTAGGAATGAAAAACAAGCAACTGGATTTGTATTGGGGGTTCAGGATTTTTGGTTTTGAGGGGTTTATTGAACTAGTTAAAAAATTGGTAAAAATTTCCACCAAATATTTCTGTTAGTGTGGTTAAAAAGATAAACTTCTTTGTTTATATTTTCTTTACTTTCTTTTTTTCTTTTTTCTTATTCGCTACTGATGCCCAATAAAAATCATGTTGGAATGAATGAATGATCTAGAAAAAGTCAAACCTCTTATTTTTAAAAATTATTTTAAATACTAATTTTTTACCGCTTTTTACGCACAGAGTATATACATGAAAATGCATCCATGTGATTTGAGAGGTTTTCCACTCTAAGGTCCCTTCCCCAGGAGATGACCCCTTTTCTCTGAACCCTCCCACCTGTAGCATATAGTGAATTGGACTTCACTTCAAGAGCTGACATTTTCTGCCCTAAGCACTCTCTTTCTCTTTGTTCTGATTTCCATCATCCCTGGGCCCTGGTGCTGTCTCATTTTCGTCTCCATGGCAACTCCCAGACCAGACACTGCGTGCTCACATCCTCCTGTTCCTGAAAATTTTCCATTCCCAACCACTCTATTTCTGCCCCCTCCCTTCTCTAGACCCTGAAAATTCTGACTTTGTACCTGCTGTAGCCTCATCTAAGCCCATGATTCTGAAAATGCTCTATACATTTATGTCTTTTTATTTTTACTGCATAATTATTACAATGCACATGTATCTTCCCTATATACAAATTTGCAGAATGAACCCATGTCTGTTCTAAGTCCTCAGCATACTACATGTTGATTTTATTGCCGAAAGACCCTCTGCTTTCATTTCTTTGTTAGTAATATCTATTACAGTCTGGACTAAAGGAGAACATATAGGCAGTTACATTTGCTTTGGTGTCCAAGGATTTTCAGTTTCAGTACTTTAACTAAACTGTTGTAGCTGTGTAGGTGTGGATTCATCATTTAATTCAAAGCATTACTTCTGCTCCATGTTAATTAAATTACAGGACATGATTGAAATCTTAGGCAAACTCTCCCTACTTCTGGTTTTTGACTTCCCAACAAATGGCCAATATTTTGGCTCCCTTAGAATACTGATGGAAATAAATCTTTGGTATTAATGATATTTTCCCTTCTAAGGCATTGCCAGAGCAAATTCTGATACATTTGCTCAGAGGGCTTTCCCCTATCACATATGGTGGTTGGTAGCCACCTGACATTTTGTGTTTTAAGGTTCTGCTTTGCTCTCATATCCCCACTCCAAGTTGCAACATTCAGAGTTAGGACTTATACCTAGCTAGGAAAATTGGTAAGCCAAATTCCAGCCACTTCCAACAATCAGCATTAAATGTTAACTGACAGCCCAGGCATTAAGTGTGCTAAGGACATTTTAACACATGAAATTGTTGGTTTCAGAGGAACGCTCTTCTGTCATTTATAAATTTCATTTAAAATGTTTTGAATGAATCTTTTATTACACTGTACCTAATGACTTATAGATATCATGATCTGGAAACATTAGTTCTTTCTCTTTTGAGATGTCAGGAATTAAAACCTACATTTTCTTCAAAATAGTCTATATTTTCTAATAATAATATCCATGGTATCTTTTATCAAAGAAAGATATTCGTGGAATTGCATTTGTTTCCTGGGAGATTGTATGTTGCCCTGTCTGGGAATTTTTTAGCTAGCCAAAACATTTAGCTACTTTCAACAAAACTTTTTAGCTCTGCAGTGGAAGTTATAAAAAAATTGAGCTATTGAGCTTCACAAGGCCATATTATAATGTAAATTGAAATAAATGACTGATCTTACTTAGAAATTCTAAATTTTCCTACTTTATTTACGTAGAATTGGAAAATATTTGGCACACTAAGAATATATATGAAGTAATCCTTGAAATTGATAACGTTTTGCATTGAAAAGTCCAGAGAAGATGAAGTAGGTTGGAGGAGGTCTTAGAACTATGACATATAGGAAATTGGAAGACACCCCAGTCCTGACCTTTGCTGTTGTTTCCTGGATTAGACATCCCTTCTTATAAAGGCTTCCCGCAATCTCTCATTCCCTTCTCCAAGGCTCCTTCCAGACTGACATTGTCTCTTCTAAAATCCCATTTCTTCAGACAATTTCCCTCATCACTGAGATGGACCTTTCTTGCTGATCTTCCAAGTTTCCTGGGCTATACCACTGTTTCATCCTATCTTTTTGCTGGTTCTACTGTTCCAGGATTTCTTTGGGAGCACAATTCTATGGTTGCTTGGAGGTGTATATGAGAGAGTTACAGCAATTGACTGCTCAATTCGCAATCTTGGCTCGAGGAAGCCTATTTTTCTATCAAAAGTGCATACTAAAAATTGAAATAGATTTGAATTTAGGTTTGATCTCTTAAGAAAAATCTACTTTCATTTAGTTTATTAAATGGCCTACTTCCAGGGCCCTCTCCAGGCTTCCTAATCTCTCTCTTGCCACTGGTGCAAATGGTTCTGGGCCAGAGAGTGAGGCTGGACACAGCTGCACAGCCCTAGCTCAGTTAAATCCAATTCACTTGTAAGTGATGAGATCACCTTCTTATTTCATGTTCTTCTTCAAGAAGAAAGAAACAAGGACAACAAGTGGATCACAGCAGGTCAATATTTGGGCCAACTCAATACATCTGAGAAAATATTCTTGCCAATTATGACATTATCGATTCAAAGGCCCATTCAGATCTAATCATTTGTGTTCTCAGAGAATGCCCAGCAATCAAACATGGTGACTTTCAGGACATTTCAAGTTTTGCCCTGTGGAGTCTCAGGGCACTCTCTACTCTGACATCCCTTTTCCTACTGCCTTCCTTCTCTTCTCCAAGGCTACACTGTACTATGAGCTAAGTCTCCCCAATTTCTGACAATTTACATTCTCAGCTCCTGAATATCTCCCTTTCTCCCTCTTTTAGTCCCTCTGAATAATGACCTTATGGATTCTACAGCTGAATCTAGCTCATGATTCTGGATGCAAAGTTTCTGTGAAGGCCTCACTGTCTGGGTTCCATGTGCCCTCCCATATCCCACATTTTGGGTTCACTATCCACTCCCTATTGGTACATTCAGAGGTAGGATTTAAGTGCTGGCTCAGAAATTTTGTATCTCTGTTCTCAAGTACTTCCAATATTCCTATAGGAAAGACACCTGGCAGTCTCAACTTAAAGTGTTTTAGGGAATATTGAAGCCGTGGCATTTTTGGCTTTAAAAGGCATATCTAGAAAACTAGTGTCTAGTTATATTTTTAATTTCATTTATGTTATTATTATTATTATTACAATGTACATTGGCTACGGATCTGATGATTTTGAAATAGAAATCTTCTCTCTAAAAAGCTCTGTATAATGAACATCTGGGCTTTTGTCCAAAATTACTCAATATTCATTTTTTTTATTAAAAGTAATAGGAACAACAGTCTTTAGTAAGGAAAGAAATACTTGCAGTTGCCTTTCTTTTGGGGTGCATTTATTGAAGTTCAGAGGCATTTCTTGCTAGCCAAGAAATAAAAGATCAGCTCCACATACCCTTTTGACAGAGTGATTGAAGATAGGTGTTACTATTAGTTTTTTAGGATTTTTAAAAATTCATTTTCTTGTACTCCACTAATCTTCAATGAAAATTATACTTAAACAAATTAATGATGTCCAGTGAAACATCTACCTTCCTCTTATTTTTTCAAAGCCCAATCTATATAAACACAAAAAAATGCTATTTGTAAAATTTTCTACTGTAAGTGCCCTTCCCCACCAGATAATGAGTGTTCTCTGAAACCCCTCACCCCATCTATAGAATACAGGGGTTAGGAGTACATTGTAATATATGACCTTTGCTGCCTTAAGGGATCTCTTTCCTTTGAGGTCCCCTCTTCTTTTTTTTTTTTTTTTTTTTTCCATTTTTTTTTATTTTTAGATTGCAACATACAGTTCTACATAATTTTGGGTTCCAGATTTTCTTCCCTCCCTCCCCCCCCCCCAAGAAGGCATGGCGTCCCATATAACTTCCAGGTATAACTAGGCATTGAATTAATTTATAAATTTTCTCATGTCTCATGAGAAAGGCGAAACCGAACCAAAAAAAAACCACAACCCAACAACAAATACAATAGAGAGAAGAAAGAAAAAAAAAAGTGGAGAGGAAAAATGGCGAGAATGAAGTGTGCCTCAATTTGCATTCATATTTCGTAGTTCTTTCTCTGGATGTAGATAGCCCCCTCCATCATAAGTCCCCTGGAGCTGTCTCTGCATATTGTGTTGCTG
>JAQQSZ010009510.1:0-12756 GCA_028646595.1 Phalanger gymnotis
TGGGCCTAGGGCCAGAAGCAACTGCAGCCATAGTTCTAAAGCTGCCCCACCTCAGCTGCCCCAGGGGCGGTAGCCGAACTGCAAACTCAGTCCAGCAGCTTTTCCCACTAACCTGCTCTGCTGTCTTTGCTCTTTGTGGGTTGAGAGGTCTGGTGGATGCCACAGCTCAGTAATTCAGGATGCTAGGGCACTCTCCGCTTGTCTCCTGGTCTGGTAGGTCCGCGTCTGGTCTGTTCGCGCCGTGAGGCCTGGGCTCAGCTCTGCTCCCCTCAGCTGGGGGCTGGGAGCTCCATGTGGGACAGACCTTACCCAGAGATCATCCAGGCTGTCCTGGGCTGGAGCCCTGCTTCCCTCTGCCACTTTGTGGGTTCTGCAGCTCTAGAATTGGTTGAGAGCCATTTTTTTATAGGTTTTTGGAGGGACTTGGTGGGAAGCTCCCACCAGTCACTGCTTCCCAGCCGCCATCTTGGCTCTGCCCTGAAACTTCTTTTTTTCTCATTCTAATTCCAGGAAGAATCTTTCCTTATCTGAGCACACTAAAGGATGAACTTGTAGGAGAAAGGATTTCTTTCTTTACCTTAGCAGTAGTTCTTTGGGAAGCTTTTTGTTGATCACAGCTCCATCATTGTTTGAGAACATAGCACAGCACATGTCTGTTCTTTCCCCCCGCTCTAACTACTCTCTCCAAGCATTTTCTGTCACACACCTTCCTTTTCCTCTCAGCAAGCTCCCGGAACTCAAAGTTTTAAAAGCAGAACCTCCAAAAGAAAAAAAGGTTGTTTTTCATGCAACTGAGAAATAAGATATATAGGGAATGGGGCATAGAAATCTATCCTACCCTATAAGAAAGTAAAGAGAAAGGGGATTGGGGGGGAGGGGTGACAGAAGGGACAGACTGGGCAATGGGGCAATCAGAACATATGCCATCTTGGAGTGGGTGGGAGGTAGAAATGGGGAGAAAATTTTTAACTCAAAATCTTGTGGAAATCAATGTTGAAAACTAAAACATTAAATAACAAAACAATTGTTAAAAGAGAAAAAAAAGAAGCGGAAGACCTAGGTACCAGGACTCAAATCCACTATTTTCTTTGTGGCCTTCAGAGTATTGCTTCTCAGAGCATTTTTTTTTTGCTTTTCTATAAAATGATAATGATCAAAAAAAGATAAAATGCCTATTAAGATAAAATGTATTTTTTCTGATATCATTCAGTATTCAACACATATAGGGACTTCCCACCCTTTTCTTGAAGAATACATTCATGATATACAAGGTGTGAGGTTTATAAGTAGTCTATAAGACTCTGGTCTCTTTTATTTATTGATCTCAAACTGCATTTTCCAATTATTTTGTGCTGGCCTTCCATCACTTTTTCATTAAAGTCACTAAGTGCTCAAGTCTAATTTAACATGTTGGATAATCTTTTCAAGTTCTTTAACAAAATTTCTTTACTTCATCCTCCGCAACAAATGTTGGTGCTTATGTTTTCTTATCTTTGTGGTACATCTATTACTTATACTCATCATTGATGCTACTAGATAAGATGTGCAAGGGTCTCGTGAAATTATGTCATCTTTGGCCCCCTGCTGAAATCAGTAACCCCTACTTCTTTATTTGCCTCTCTGAGGGAAATTTATAAGCTATCCTTCCATGTACCTATCTTATGTCCCGATTAATGAAGGTTTACTACAATAGCCAGCCCTACTGTCCTTTCCATGTTTCACAGCAGCCATCTACCTCAAATACCACCCTGCTGCCACTACTGTTCCACCCTTTGAACTAGACCTCTAGGTGCCACTCCCTAGAGAAACTAAGCTACTTAGTTTTGATGTGCCCTAGGGACATGCTTTCCCCATTAGCCCACATGGCATTATAAATAGCTTTCCCCAGGGCCCTGAGCATACTTCATCACAGCCATTTTCCTGCTTGCATGTACCTCCTCTCATTTTTTTTTTTATCTTGTACTCTGGAAATAGCAATCAAATTTATTCTACCATTGTTTCTGGAAAGGAGGAGTCAACTTATGGTTCCATTCACTTTGCCTGGGACTTCCAAAACAGAAACTCCCTTCCAGCGCCACCATGGCCTATATGTGTTGACTTCCCTTGTTAGAGTACAAGCAACTTGAGGACAAGAACTATCCCTCTTTTGTATGTCTATACTCACCACTTAACTCGGTAGGTAGAACACAGTAAATTTAATAAATGTTTTATTTTTCTTTCATCTGTTCGATGTGGTCCATTTCACTGAGTCTTGTGTCAATTTGTTGGTCATTAGATAAAGATTGCTTATTAAAAATCACTGAGGGAGTCATAAAGACATTACATAGACAGAGTTAGCTGGTGTTGCTTGTCCTTTGTTCTTAAAGAGGACCAAGGACATCAGGAGGGTGAAGTCTTGACTTATAGGTGAATTGCATTCAAGTGAGGTGGGGCTGAGCAAAGCCATCCCTCCAGAGTCATAGGATGGGGGGATCAGGATGACTGGCAATGGCCCCAGATGCAGTGGAAGACCATGGTCTTTTTAAGCTAAGGTCTTTCCCACCTAAGCAGCCATTAAAGGCTAGGTAAGAATTGAGGCAAAAGATGACCTAGTTTGACTTCACCAAAGAATTCCTTGGGGGAGGGAAGACCCTCAGTTTCTGTCCAGAACAGAAATAATTGCTATTTGTACTCACTCTGAGCCATCAAAACTCAAACAATGAGCAAGTGAGGCTTTGGCTAGGAACTATTACTGGCCAACTGGTGAGGTCAGAGTGATTTGGGCTTAAAGGCATAGTCAACTAGTTCCATTTGATTCCCAATGGGCTTTATCAAACAAAAACACTGATTGAATAAATAAATACGGAAGAAAAAAATCTAGCCCTTAAATCCCAAGATATCTTGTGAAGTATAAGAGATCAAAATTTATATTCCTTTGGAAAGTGCACCTGTATGTAAGAGTATTACTTCACACAATGACAAAGGGAGAAGGCGGAGCTCAGGGGAGGAAGAAGAGGGGATGAAGAAGAAGAGGAGGAGGAGGAAGAAAGAAATAGCAGTATTGCCCAACTGAAACTGGCCAGTTGGGTCCCCAATGGAGCAGCCACTACTACTCACAGATTCAATTGCAAGTCAAGATATCACCTTCCTGATATCCTGGGTCTTCTTCAAGAACAAAGGACAAGCAACAACAACCAACTCTTCTAGAAAAAAGGATGAACAACAATTAGTAAGGAAAAAAGGAAGCCACAGGTTGTGGTCATTAATAATTTCATTTCAAGTTCCGTGAAAGGTAAGATTAAGTAGATACTTCATGAAAGCAATTTTAGAATTATCTGAAAATAGAAAACATTTATTATCTTCCCACAATGCATTAGATTTTTTAAAATTAGAAAAAATGATCACGGAATGTTAGTGCTAGGAAAAACCTTAGAGAACATCTAATCTGATCCTTTAATTTTATCAATAAAGTCTTAATTAGTTAAGTGGCTCTTAAAGGTCACAGTGAGCCAAAAAGATACTTTGCTTCTCTCATTTGCAACTTCTTCATCTGTAAAATGGGGATAATAGCATCACCTACCTCATGGGGCTGTGAAAATCAAATCAAATTAAATAATACCTGCACAGCACTTTGCAAACCTTAAAGTTCTATATAAATGTCAGTTGTTAGTAAATCAGTGAATCATACATCAAGCAACAAGATTTTACGTAGACAGACTAGATACTTCAAAGGACCAAGCTGTGTATTTGCATATATTAGATTTAATAAGATGAAATTTTTTTTCAAAAAAATACATCAACTTCAATTATTTGTATTTAAAATACATTTGAACATATAGAGGAAATTAAAACAAATTGTAGTTAAATTTTTGTGTCAATCAAAATAATTAAAATGCCTGATGCTCTGTTGAGATATGTGCCAGGTATTCTGCTAAGCTTTGAGGATACAAAAAGAGACAAAAGACAGTCCCTGCTCCCAAGGAACTCACAGTCTAACAGGGATTTGAAATCATGATCAAAATGGTTCTTATTATAAATTTCTCCGAAGTTTGGCTCTTGGAAAAATAATTTAACATCGCTTTGGAAGAGGGAGGGTCAAAAAGACAATGATAAATCTACCTTTAAATGTACAACAATTGAAAAAAGGATTTTCTCCTAAAAGTAGTCACCACTAAGAGACATAAAAATTGAATGTGATCCCAGAAGAGCATTATTTCTATTGCAAAACATAAAGTAAAACCTAATAATTTATTGAATTAGGGAAGAGGACATTTCCTACAGGAGTTAATCCTTTGATGTCAACTACACTTATACGTTCAACATTTGATTGCTTGGCAGAGGTTGAGACATTTGCTGAGTATAGAGAGGATGTCTTTATGCGTGTGTGTGTGTGTGTGTGTGTGTGTGTGTGTGTGCATGTGCATGTGCATCCTAGCATCTTAGTGTCTGGATGCCTTCCAGAGCCATATACATTTTTGGATCATCTGCTTCTCCTCTCTTTTCCAATAGCTGGAATATTGGAGTATTGTGTGTGTGTGTGTGTGTGTGTGTGTGTGTGTGTGTGTGTATGTGTATTTATATGTATGTATGTATGTACTTTGTTCTATTCACACCTCCATGCTGAGCCCTACTCTGAAAATAACATTTCATTTCTCTCATTGTCTACAAAAGTGCCACAAAAGTATACATAAAGAAATCTACTTTCACAATCCAAAGTGTGAAGGATTTTATCTTTAAGGCAGAAATTTCACTACAAGCTTTAATCTAAGATCATAGGTTTCCCTTATATAGGAGTTACACATCACATTTCTTCAACTTGTGAGGTAGATTTGCTTTGAGGTCCGCCGTTGTGTGGCAGCTGTGTTTATACAGATGAGTGTTCTGGCCAAATTATTTGTTGCCTTTTACTGTTTAATGTCACTTTCTTATTTCCCATTTCGTGGTCTGAATTAATCTTCATTCCTTCTACTTCTTCCTATACCCTCTCTCCCTACAGCACTTATTTTAACCTTGATGGTAGCATTTAAAAATCAAAACCACTACTGAAGTTTGTCACTTATCCTTTAGCAGAAGTTTTCCTGCATAAGTAGAAGGAAATTGGCAGATTTATAGACAAAAAGATAGACCAAGGATCTATGATTTCATCAATGTAAAGAACTCCTGTCACTGAAACTTTCTCAACCTAAATAGATCAAAACCCTTGATAACTCAGTATGTGAGTCCTGTGAAGAACATAAAGGTTGAGTAATTTGTCCAGGGTCATACCACTAGTATCATAGGCAGGATCTTCCTGGACCCAAGTACAGCTATATACCCAACATAAGAAGGAGCACCAGAGGACAGGGGTTTTGCCTCATCAGCCTGTATTCTAAGAGACTTGCTTCTTTCCTCCAGAAGGCATTACTTTTTCTCATCTGCAGAGGAGGGGAGGAAGTGAATGAATATTATGGAACCTTGGACTCAATTAAGTAAGAGGAAACATAGCATGGTAATCAGAGGATTTGGGTTCTTTTACCTTGGCTCCAAAGAACCAAAAGGTCTGATCCCTTATGTGCCCCCTGAACTGCCACCTCTAGAGTCCCCTGGCAATCTAATTTACTTATTTCTCCACCCTTTCGACATGAGGATGAATTGCTTCTGATGAAGCACCCTGGCCTGAGGACCTGAGCTGTATCTAGGATCTATTGGGAGAGTAGCTGAAGATATGTGTGCCTTTCTCCTATAGTGAACAGGCCTAGTACCTCCATTCCCTTCCTTCTCTGAAATTTTCTTCCAGGTTTTGCTTCTAGCTTTCAAGTCTTTGACTCTATGTCTGAGCTGCCTGAGCATCTGATCTCCTAACCCTGGAAGAGCTAGTTGTCCCTGTGACTATCTCATCCTGGAATGTCTCTCTGCCAACTTCCCCTATTGGTGAGTTCCTTCCAGGCTTCCATTTTAAGAAGGAGTTCAGGTAAGCTATCCTTCATCTCCTTTCTGGTTTTGCTTCTGTCTTTTCTGACTTCAACACCATGCTCCCATATGGGTGCCTCCTTTTCCCCACTTTTCAGATGCTTTTTGTGTATTATCTTCCCTCACTAGATTGTAAGCTCCTTGAGGGCATGGACTTTCATACCTTTTGCTTGTATTTGTATCCCCAGTGCTTAACACAATGTCTAACATACAGTAAACACTTACTTAGTAATGCTCATGGCCATGCTCTGCCTTACCTTGCCTGCCTTCCTTTCAATTTAATTCCCCCTAATTCTAAGTCTTCATCTAATATTCTCTCTGTCTTCTAGTGCCCACTGAAACCTAGCTTTTTACTGAAGACAACTCTCTCAGCACTCTCTCCAATACTAACTCTTCCCCCTCTCACATCCCCTAATACATAGGACCACATCTCCTTTAAAGTTCACTTCCTCAAATCCAGATCCTTTTTGCTGTCATCTCTGCACCTCCAGATGACTCTACCCATAATTACAGTACTTGACTCACAGTCTTATTGTCTGCTCCATTTCTTTCCCCTTTAACACCGGTCTCTCAGCCCCTCAACCTCTCCAAGTCCCATGGCCTCTGTCTCCAGGATACCTCAATATCTCAGGTACATACTTTACATGCTACCCAATTCTTCATTCAACTTATAGGATCATAGTTATAAAGCTTCAAAGAACTTCAGCAGCCATCTAGGCTAATGGCTCCATTTGACAGATAAGGAAACTGAGTTACAGAGAAGTTAATTTACTTGCCCAAGTTTACATGCATGATATCAGAGGGATTATTTGAACCCAAATCCTCTGACTCCAGAGTTAATACCCTTTCTACCATGCTATGCTTCCTCCTACCTAGTGGAGTCCAAGGTTTCATAAAATTCATAGTTATGGCTCTGGCTATATACTGTCACACCCACACCCCATATGAATGTATATATAAATGTTTTTTCATTATTAAAGAAAGCTCTCAATAAGAAAATTTTATCTACCAATTAAAATCAGCAGTTATTCTATAACCTATAGTCACAAAGAGCTATTTGAGACAGTGAGAGGTTAAGTAACCATCCCAAAATCACATAGCTGGTATGTCTCCAAGGCAAAATTTAAACTCAGGTCTTCTGTGCCTAGCATAATACATACATACATATAAATATATATATATATATATATATATATACATATATATGAATATTTGTCCATTTTAAGTAAATTCATATATAAGATTCAAAAGTAAGTTTTTAATAGCTTAAAACTATGCTAAGATTTTTGAAACACCATATAAATGGTCCAGTCCAAACCTGAAAAATAATTCCCTCTACGACATACAGAAATGATCATTTAACCTCTATATTTATTTACATATGTCCTCATTTTCACCTCTGAGACTTTACACTTTCTCTATGCCTCTCCTAGAAAGCTATTCCCATTTTCCTTTGCCAATTTATTCCTTGAGGCCTGCACCAATTAATTCAGTCATTGCCAATAGTTCCCCCCCCCCTTTCTTTTAATTCCTCTGGCATAATATAATATATGCCACACAGTTTAACCTTTGGTTATTTGTCGTCTTGTATTGTTTCCTCTTGGTCTCATATATACCACTCTTGTTCACTTCTCCAAAGGAGGTCAGTTAGTAAATAAATGTCATTATGTGCCTACTATGTTCTAGACACTGTGTTAAGTGCTGGAGATAAAAAAGAAAGACAAAAATAGTTCCTGCCCTCAAGGAGCTCACATTCTTATGTGAGAGACACCATGAAAACAACAATATAAGAAGAAGATATAGGTGGGATAAATTGCAATTAATAAAGAGGAGGCAGTAGCATGAAGGGAAGGAATGTAATCATGTCACCTCCTTTTCTACTACCCACTTCCTTTCCTGTCCCTCTGAAGCATAGTTTGAGGATCAACAAATCCTTGATTAAGACCAGGTTAAGACTGAAATATTTACCAAAAGTTCAATTGGTTTTCCACAAAATGAGTGAAATTTCCCAAAAGTTAAGTGTTACTTCACTTACTGCTCTGTCCACTCCTTAATGGTGACCCTTAGACTAACTTGACCAGATCCATTGTCATTACTCCCACTCATTCTCTTGCTTGTTTTCATTTAGAATTTTTTTAAAGGAATATTTTTGTTTAGTCTTTTTCTCCTCGACATGTACATGGGAGGGACATGGAAAAGAGGATCAGTTACCATCTATTGCTCACAGATGCCAAGAGAAGAGACACACACACTGCCAAACCCACAATCTGGACTCACAAAACAAAATGCTGATTTTTTCCCATGTATCAACTACCATATAAGTGTAATATACCTCGAAGATGCTCAGGATAAACTGTTTGAAGGGAATGGGGAGGGAGACACCAAGCATATTTTTCCAAGATCTGTTGTTTGCCCATCTTACCACAATGTTGGCTTCTATAGAGACAAACAAAAAAAGGGCTGAACACAGGGGAGATTGTGATTCCAAATAAAGTAAGTCAATTTTTCTTCCTTCTATATACTGCTGTCAGTTTCGGATAACAGAGATCCTGAAACCGCTATGTTTCTAAACAAGCTCAGTTATTGTTATGAGTAGCAAAAACAAGTAATGTCTACCTAGAAAACTCTCCCCTCTCTGCCCTATGGACTAACCATTGGCACAGAAGGTGCTGTACAGCCATCAGAATGGGCTTTTGTACTAGAATATGGAAGAAATTATATTGACAGCATCTCTCATATAAGATCATTGATCCAGAGTTAGAAGGAGCCTCAGAAGTCATCTGATCTAATCCCCTTAGTCAGTCAATCAATAAGCACTTATTAAGCACCTACTATGTGCCAGGAACTGTACTAAGCACTAGAAATAGTGGGGGGAGGGGGTAGAAAGGAGAGAGAGAATAGAAAACAGCTTCTGCTTTCAAGAGCTCACAACAAGGAAGCAATTATATACACTCAAGCTATACAAATATACACAAATAGGGAATAATTAAATGAGGGAAGACATTATAATTGAGAGCAGTTGGGAAAGACTTTCTGAAGGAGGTGAGATTTTAGTTCAGACTTCAAGGAAGGCAGGAGGCAGAGACGAGGAGGAAGAGCCTTGTTCATGGTGGAAAGGAGAGGGAAATGAAATAAATATTTATATAGCACCTACTATGTGCCAGGCACTGTGCTAAGAGCTTTAAAAATACTGTATCATTTGATCCTCACAACAAACCTGGGAGGTAGGTACTCTTATTATTCCCATTTTGAGAATGGGAATTCTCGACTGAGAAAACTAAGGCAAGCAGAAGTGAAGTGATTCACCCAGGGTCACTTAGTTATTAAGTGTCTGTGAAGTACTCTACTGCACCACTTGGCTACTGCTAGGTGGAACAGTGAGGAGGTCCAAGCCGCTGGATTGAAGACCACATGTTAGAGAGAAAGGTGAAAAAAGGATGTAAAGATAGGGAGAGGCTAGGTTTTGAAAGACTTAGAATGCCAAATAGAGAATTTTGTATTTGATCTTGAAGGGGGTCACTGAAGTATGTTGGCACTTGGGGGCAGGGAGCAGGGGAAGGGGAGGGAAGGGGTGTGTGTGATGGGGTTAGACAAATAAGAAGTAAAACTGAAATTTGAAACCAGGCCCTGTGACTCCAAATCCAGTGCTCTTACCATTTCACTATGTTCAGAATCTCAGGGAGTTACCCACGGGCCACTGAAAGGGTGAAGTGACTTGCCCAGACTCTTGAGTCTCACAGAAAGTGCATCAGAAACCAAACTTCACCCCAGGTCTTATATCTAGAGGGACCAGCACCCCCAATGTATAGTGGTAGTATGTATTGTACAAAAGTGAGCATCGGAGATAGGATTTGAACCCAGGTTCTTTGATTGGACTCAGATGAGTCGAATTGATGGGTCTTAAGTTGTTAAATCACAAGATTGACCATGAACCTGATAAAATTCTTAGTTTGGTCATCTTTAAGCAGTTCTTTTCAAGAAAATTGCAAATGAAAGCCAGGGAAACATTCTGGATTTATTTTTAAATTCCAAGAAGAACCATGAAATCAATGGTTTCTTCCCTAGACCCTCCTCCAACTGACAACTGACCATGAAAACCCCACTATCAAGAGTCACAAACAAAGGGACTCCATGGAGGGATGAAACTAAATACCAAACGTTATAATGAAACAGTATTCCCTATGCAATGCCTGCTGAGAGAATGTTTTCTTTTACTTAGAAAACTTCCTCTTGCAAAATCCCTAAGGGTTGTGAGGCAAAGTTAGACCATCTGCTCTTGCATGTTGTGATAAGATTTTTTTTGTGTAGGGTACGTTGTCAGAGGTCAGCTTCACTAGAAATAAACAAAGCACTGCACTAGGAACTGAAGGAAGTATTTGCTAGCTGCACTCTCATAAAAATGTTTTGCCCCTTTGGTTGAAGAGAATCTTGTAGCTTCAAACAAAGAGTAAATGACCTATATTCGTCAAAGAGGTCAACAAAAATCTCCCTGTAAATCTCACTGTAGATATTAGAAATTGATGTTACAATGAAATAATACTGGGGACAAACATGTTTATATAATATAGGATAATGTAATATAATATATAATTATATACTACATTATATATTCCTATTTAAATATATTTATATGTGTGTATATATATGTATATACACATATATAATTTTTAGAAACTCTGTAAGATTCATAGAATAGCAGAACATCTAGTGAAGTTACTTGCCTAAGAGCACTTAGTATGTATCAGAACAGGTCCCTAAAAACTCAGGTCTTCTGGTTCAGAGCACTTTCCACTGCAGCCACTTGCCTTTCATATAATTGTACCTTGATGTTGATTGTTAATATAAATACATTGCTCTCCTAGTAAATTGTAAGCTCTGTGGAAGGAAGAACAGAGGAATGGAGCATTGTGGTTTTTTAGTTACCTCAAGTTATGTAATAGACACAATTAATATCCATTTAACAAATAAGAGGATACATAAACTTAATAGCAAAGATCACTTCATAAAAATAAAAGAGAAAGATTTTAATTTATTGTTTATTTATTTTTAACATTGTTTTCTTTTTAAATTTTGAATTCAAAATCCTCTCCCCCTCTTCCACTCTTCCTCTACCTACTGAGAAGGTAAGCAATACGATATCAATTAGACATATGAAATCATGCAAACACATGTTTCCATAAGCCGTATTTCCCAAAAAAAGGTAAGAAAACTAAAGTGAGAAATTATGCTTCAATTCACACTCAGAGTTCATTATGTCTCTCTGGAGATAGATAACATTTTTTTCATCATGAATCCTTTGGAATTGTCTCGGGCCATTGAATTGATCAGAGTAGCCAAGTCTTTCATAGCTCATCTTCATTACAACATTGCCATTACCGTATACAATGATCTCCTAGTTCTACTCGCTTCACTTTGTATCAGTTCATATATATCTTGCCATATTTTTTTTTCTGAAAACACCACCTTCATCATTTCTTAGAGAACAATAGTACTCCATTGCAATCATGTGCCACTAGTTCAACCATTCCTCAACTGATAAGCATTCCCTACATTTCCAATTAATTGCCACCCCAAAAAGAGCTGCTATATTTTTGCAAATAGGGGTCCTTTTATTTGTTTTTTTTCAACCTCTTTGGGATACAAACTTAGTAATGGTCTCTAAGTTTTCTATTTCATTAAGTATACATTTTTCCCCCTGTGGATTATATTTAGTTTTGTTGGGTAAGCTATTTTCGTAATCCTAACACTTTACCATCTGGAATATCATAATCCAAGCCCTCTGCTACTTTAATGTAGACACTAATTAATCTTGTGTGAGCCTGACTGTGGATTTGTAATATTTGAATTAAAGTATTTTGAATACAGCTTGAAATTTTTTCTCTTTGACCTGGGAGACCTGGAATTTGGCTGTAATATATCTGGTAGTTTTCATAGTGGGATCTTTTTAAGGAAGTGATCAGTGGATTCATTCAATTCCTATCTTACCCTCTGAATTTAAGATATTAGGGCAGTTTTCTTTGATAGTTTCTTGAAAGATGACATCTAGGCTCTTTCTTTGATCATAGCTTTCAAGTAGTCTAATAATCCTTAAATTGTCTAACCTCAATCTATTTTCCAGTTCAGTTGTTTTTTATAATGAGATATTTCAAATTTTCTTTTTTTCATTCTCTTAACTTTATTATATTGTTTCTTGATGAAGTTATTAGCTTCCATGTGCCCAATTCTAGTTGTTAAGGAATTATTTTCTTTAGTGAGCTTTTGTACCTCTTTTTCCATTTTGCTTATCCTGCTTTTTAAGTTCTTTTCTTCAGAGAATTTTTGTACCTCTTTTACCACGAGGCCAATTATGTTTTGTGGGTATTGTTTTTATTAGTATTTTTTGTGCCTCTTTTACCAAGCTGTGAATTCTCTTTTCATAATTTTCTTGCCTCAGTCTCATTTCTTTTCTCATTTTTTCCTCTACTACTCATCTCTTTCTTTAATTCTTCCAGGAATTCTTGTTGGGTTTGGGTCCAATTAGCATTTTTCTTTGAGGTTTTGTTTATAGTTTGCTTTCACATTGCTGTCTTCTTCTGAGTTTATGTCTTTGACTTACCTACCACTGTAATAGCTTTTTTGACCAAGTTCTTTTTTTTGTTGTTTGCTCATTTCCCCTTCCCATTTCTTGACTTCAAACTTTTTTTTTATATTTAAAATTTTCTTTTAAATTTATTTTTGACATGTTTGGTTTTCAGCATTGATTTTCACAGGCGTTTGAATTACAAATTTTCTCCCCATTTCCTCCCCCCCCCCACTCCAAGATGGCGTACATTCTGGTTGCCCTGTCCC
>JAQQSZ010009511.1:0-12756 GCA_028646595.1 Phalanger gymnotis
GAGGGGCTAACTCAAGAGCCAATCATAGCGGCCTAAGTTCTGGGTCATTCAGATGATGTTTGATGACTTCTGAAGCCCTATAAGAAGGGAGGACAGAGCCATTTGTGCAGGGCTCTCTCTCTCTCTGCAGATGGCATTGATGCAAGAGACTCCAGGCAGCTGTAGCTAAGGGCCCTCCAGCTTATAACCTGGATGCTGAGACTTTGTTAAACTCTGATAACTATGTATTGGGATTTGAATCAGACAAGGTCTGTCTGTTGATGTTTGTAATTTGTTTGTATTTTGTTCTGAAGTTCAGTGTGCTGGTCTTTTTCACCTGAGCTAAGTGAATGATATTTGTATGCTGAATTAAAGTAAGCTTGTCAACCCCTTCACCTTGCTTTGCTTAGTTAAGCAGATCTAAAGAACCTGTGCTGTTGGCAGCTTTCTGGGTGCTGGCTGTGGGTGGATCTCACACCCCCACAGAAGCTGATAGCTGAATTGTTGAAATAGCAGGTAGATTTCAGAAAAACCTGGAAAGACTTGTACAAACTGGGGGCAAAATGAAATGGGCAGAACCAGGAAAACATTGTACAGAGTATCAGCAGCATTGTGTGATGATCAACAATGAATGACTCAGCTCTTCTCAGCAATACAATGATCGAAGACAATTGCAAAAGACCCACAAAGGAAAATGCTATCCTCATCCAGGGAATGGACTGATAGGAATCTGAATGCAGATTGATGTATACTTTTTCCATTATTCTTTTTTTGTGGTTTTTCCCCTTTCAATCTGTTTCTTTTTTTCACAGCTGTGATTAATATGAAAATATAGTTTACATGATCAGAAGTGTATAGCCTATATCAAATTGCCTACCATTTTTGGAAGAGGGAAGGGAATGAGAAAGAAAAATTTGAAACTCAAATTCTTATAAAAATTAGTGCTAAAAATTGTATTGATATGTAATTGGCAAAAAAAATTAAAGTATTAAAAAAAAACAAAGACAATACATCATCATCAGGGTCATTATTAGTTGTTCGAGCTAATTTTCACTCAGTCCACATGCATTATTCTACTTTTGTATAAAGGACACTCAAAGGAGCAAAAGCCAGTATTTTCTCTTCTTGAGCTCCTGCCAATCATTCATTAGCATTCGATTCCATCACATTGGAAATACTAAGGATCATGAAGAAGACTTCATAATGTTAAACAAATTACTGCAGTTCATTTGAATTTCAGCACTCTCTCTTGCCTTCCAGGTGGATGAACATGCTCATTTCAAAAACAAATAGCTTATTTAATGTGGCTGAATGACTGTCTGATTACAAATAGGAAGCATCCAATTAAGGTGCTAAAGAATCAAAAAGTAATTTATCTTACTCTGCATTTTCCTCATCATTCATTCACAGAATTGAAATAAAACCTAAACACGTTTCCTCATTTCAAAACCATTAAGAATAGAGTTATAATGGACAAGTCAAGATTAATAATAGATAATTGGAACTATATTTAATACCACTATGATGGAAACAATATTAAAGTGTCTATGGACTAGAAGAACTGACACTAAATTATTACCACAAGGGCTACAGATATCAAGTCAAGCAAACACTTTTCCTTTGAAATAAAAATAGTCATCTGTATCAGAAAAGCAATAAAAACAACATCAACAATAATCGAGAATATGCCTATGTAGTTCTGTATCCCAAAGTATGAGAGACTCTCCATATAGAAGGTAGAGGAAGCAAAACATTTATTCAGACACCAGATAACCATATCCCATAACCAGGCAATCTGCTTACACAACCAGTCAGCCCACTTTATCATAGCAGCAAGGAACTTAAAACACAATATCACAACATAGAACCTCACCATCCCAAAACCTGTCTGACCCCCTGCTGGGGTCTTCCCAAAAACAAACTCACAGTACAGCTATCACAGGCTATCTTTACCTAGCCCTAACTGTTATGATGGCCATTAACAGCCATTACAGCTCTGTCTCCTCATTTCCTGTGACATAACTCCCTTTTTCTGTGAGAAAGCTCCTCCCACCACATGTGACTCAGGCTTCCAGTGACATAAGCAGGTCACATGGCCTATTAATGGGTGGGAAAATTCTTCAAATCTAAATTGCTATTACATCTTGCTACCTCTATTTTCTTTGTGGATCAAAAATAAACTATGTCAATTGATGTAGATTAGTCTTTCAATGTATTCTTAAATTCGGGGCTTTCTAGTGTTAATGGGATATGATTTTAAAACTTAAAAAAATATTCTGATGAAATCTCGATTCTTTACAATTCTCCCTGAGGATTAGTCTATGAGATACATCTATATATCTTCCAGAGCATTTTATGCACATCAACAACACAATAAATATTTTATAGTTAAGGCAGCTGAGATACCGAGAAGTTGTGCTTTCTCCTAGGTGAAATAGATAATCAGTGGTTGTTGGTGTTGTCCTAACTTCTTGAAGAGGACCCAAAAGACATCACTATGTTAAAGTCAAGTTTCAATGTGTCTGTGGCTGATCAGACCAATATGAGTTCAGAATACTTTAGCACAGGTTGGGCACAAATAGTCCATGTGAACATTTGGGGTGAATTCTCCAAATTTGTACATCTCATGTTTCTTTTAAACTACTTCAGTTCTTCTTTGATCGCAGAGGCCAGCACTTTCTTTGATGTGGGTACACCATGCTGGGCAGTGCTTTTTTAGTGTCTCTCATGTCATGCAACCAATCAGCTGTGGCCTTCTGACTTTTAGTCGAGTATTCTTTCTATTACTTCCTACTAAGCTAACTCTTGAGAATAAGAATTACTAGATTACTCAGTGAAGATTAGTATTTGCATTAACAAGAGTTGGAAAAGATACTTTTTAATAATAAATCAACGAACAAATAAATTTTAATCAAGCATATGTTTTATTGAGTTTTATGAGATATGCCCTTTAAAGAATAATTCCCAAGGGCTCTATAACTGAGAGTAAGAGGGGTGTTAAGCAGCAAGAAGACTACTAAAGAGTAATTCTATATAAATTATAACATTGCAAGCATGAGCTACTGCGTTGAAAAACTCTGAAAGGGTCAAGGAGGCTATTACCTTCATTAAATAGCACAGAGGGGAAGGGGTCTATCTTGGGAGCCAGTGTGGTGCAAGCGAATGCACTTGAATGTGGAGAATAGGACCTGAGCTGAAGTCCAGCTCTATAGCTTACTACTTCTGTGAACTTGGGCAAATTTCACCATTCCATGCCTCAATTTCCTTATCTTTAAAATTATGGGCTTGGATTAGATGGTTTTTAATGTGTCTTCCAACTCTAAGTCTATGATCTTATAATTTCATATGCTTTAATAAAATTTTAAGGTTGAAAAATCCTAGGGGAAGATGGCAGAGTAGGTTAGAAAATTCTAAGGTCTCAAAATTTTTCCCCACAAAAAAGACAAAATTGCACATTCAGGTGAACAGAGTGTGGTAAAAATAAATAAGAACAGAGGGAAAACAGGGGTCCTCCAGGAATAATCAGAGATTTGAAGAAAAATCCCAGCACAAGGTTCGGTCCATGTGAAGAATAAACTTATCCAGGCTGGAGCCCACTGAAACGACAAGATGCAAGCTAAGCTGCTTAAAAAGCAAGTGGCAAGCCCTGAGGAAAGCTAGGTTGGGAGGCTGCCTCAACCCCAGCCAAGGGAACTTTTACCTCCTCAGGGATAGTGAGGGGAGTTGGGCATCTGAGCTGAAGAAGACTGAGGGAACCTCTGCTGACAAAGAATGCCAGACCCAGCTGTGCTGGGAAGAGTGGTAGGGGTGAGAAGGAACCAGCACATGCCCCAGAAGTAGTGGGGCAGAGTGCACCTGGCTGTGGGCACTTACAGGAGGCTGCAGGTTTGGCTTTGGTTCCAGGTTAGAGGGGAGAACTGAGATCTGGGGCAAGAGGTACCATTTCCTATTCCCTAGGGCTAGAGATGAGTACAGAAATTAAGTTATTACTAAAAAAATGCATAGGCAAAGGAGAAGGAATCCAACAATAGAAAGTTATTATGGGAAGAGAGAAGAACACAGTTAATCTTTAGAGGAGGATTTTGAAACAAAGAAACCCTCTTCTTCTGCAAAGAGTAACATCAAATGGTAACCTTCCCCAAAAGAAGTCATAGGAGAACTTTAAAAAGTATTTTAAAATCAAATGGGAAAGATGGAAAAAAAAAAACTAAAAGAGAAGAACAAAAATTTAACAAAAATAAGAAGATTATGAAAAGAAAGTCAACCAATTAGAAAAGGAGATCTGGAATCTTAAGGAAGAAAATGACACCTTGAAAATTAGAATTGGGCAAGGAGAAGGCATCAAAGTTAAGATATCAAGAAATAATTAAACAAAATATGAAGAATGAAAACATAGAAAAAGTGAAACTTCTTATAGGAAAAACAACCGATCTGGAGAAAAAATCAAAAAGAGAAAACATGATAACTGAACTACCTGAAAGTTACCATCAAAAGAAGAATTGTGGTACAATAATATAAGAAATAATAAAATTGATTTGAAGCGTTATAACTAGGGGGAAAGTAGAAATAGAAAAAATGCATCAAACACCACTTGAAAGAGATCCTATGAGGAGAACTCATAAGAATGTTATAGTGAAATTCAGAAACCCCTAGCTCAAGGATAAAATATTAAAAGAAATAAGAAAAAATCAGTTTAAATATTATGGTGCCACAATTATGCCATGTGCCGCAATGGTGCCACACAAGACGTCACAGTGGAGACACTAAAGCACCATAAGTCTTGGAACACTATATATGTAAGAGCAAAAGAACAGGGGCTCTGACCCAAAATACCACACCCAGAAATGTTAAGTATAATTCTGAATAAAAAAAAAGTGGACATTTGATCAACTGTCAGACTTTCCAGACTTTTCAAGACTTAAAAAAAAAAACAAAACAAACCGTGAACTTAATAGAAGATTTGACATACAAGAGCCAAGAGATACATAAGGTACACACTAGAGACTAATTACAAGGGATTCAGTAAGGATATATATATATATATATGTGTGTGTGTGTGTGTGTGTGTACATACATACATATATAATGTATATATGTCTAAGATTGTCATTAGCAATTGGGTAGTTCATAAGAAAGTTGGGGTAGACTTGACTATGATATGACTTTAAAAAGTAAAACCATTTAGGAATAACTAAAAAGAGTAATTATTTTATACGAATGAGGTGCAAGGGGAAGAATTGATACAGAGGAATTAGATGGGGGAGGAAGGCTGGTAGTTCTGGTAACCTACTTTATCTAGAATGGGTTTAAGAGGGAACAATACATATATATGTAGAAGAGCATAAAAGTCTAAATTCAGAAGAAATAAAATGTTAGGGGGATAAGGAGGGGGGAGAGGGTGAGGGAAGGACCTGTAGAGGGGAGAGCAAAGGAATAGGGGAGTATAGGGAGGCATATAGAAGGCTGCTTAGATCAGTGGGAATGGCAGGATACGGGAGTTATTTCTAGAGGAAAGGTGAGGGAACAGGTTTTAGGGGGCTACAGAAGGATGTTTAGATTTATGGAAATGGGAGGATAGGGAAGTGATCCTTGGAAGGGGGTAGGCTAAATAATAGAAGGGCAAGGTAGCAGGTAGAAATAAAGTAGAGGAGTAGGGAGGGATAGGAAACAAGAGATATGTACAAACATAAAAACAAAGATCAATTTATTAGCAAATGTATGTGTCTACATATGCATGTATGTATGTGTATATATGTCTATGTTTATGTATATATCTATTTATATAGTAATATATCCATACTTAATTGTAGCCTTCAGGGGAAGTGGGAGAGGAAGGGCAGAAAATGAACAAAGTAAAAAATGCACAGCAGAGAACAAAAGGAAGGAAGGAAGCAAGGAAAAGGACAGCTTTCAACACAATGTGTAGCATTTATCATACTGGCTTTCTTGAAATGAAAAGTTATTGTTAAATATTTTGAATCTTGTATTCTGCTATGCACGTAACAGACATTTTTTTCTCTTTTCTTATTTTGTATTTCTGTTGTTAATGTGATTAAAGATCTTCTCTGCCCATTCAATAGGGCCTTTACTTACACCCTTTACTTACTGGCTGTGAGGCCTCAGGACTACACCTTTTTGCTAATTATGTCACAAGAGGAGAATTGCTAAGACCAGAGCCGATTGTATGTGCACTGAGTTCTAGCCAATCAGATGTGCATGAATTCAGTGAATCAGAGACCTGAGTTCTAGCCAATCAGATGCCAGCTAGAAATGTATATAAAGAGAGCCCAGAGTGTGAGAGAAGCAGAACTGAGAAGCAGACATCAAGAAGACATAGAGGCAGCAGACATCAAGAGGGCATTGAAGAGCAGCCATTGAGAGGGCAGACACTCAGAGAGAGAGAGAGAGAGCCAGAGTTGAGAGAGATTGCAGAGCAGAGAGTTCAGACAAGAGAGTTGCAGTGATCAAAGACTGAGAATCTATAGTATCACAAGATTAGAGAACTGAGAATCCAGGAGACTGTAAGGACTCTGAGAACTGCAAGGGCTTTCAGAACTGTGGGAGAGGAGGCAGGCAAGTAGGTAATTAGGATTCATGAGTGATTGCTTAAGGGAAGGCTCTAGCAGAGGAGAAGGTTACAGGATGACTTGATTCCTTGCTATAATACTGTGTTATAATCTCCCTGTTGCTATATTAAGGTAGGCTTACTGGTTTTGGAATACAATTACTGCTATATTGAATTGGAGTCATTGGTCTTAGGATTTGATCCTCTGGTGTCTAAATAAATGTTTTACTTCCTCTGCCTTCTACCTAGAGAGTTTTTCATACTTTGTGATTTGGAGTCATACGGGCATGTTCATGGTCATCCTTGAGGTCATGAATCTTGCCTTACTGATACAGTATTTAAGTTCCAATATTTAAGTTTATGGCGGGGGCACCGAGGTGGTGTAGCAGATAGAGCACCAGCCCTGGAATCAGGAGGACCTGAGTTCAAATACAGCCTCAGATACTTGACACTTACTAGCTGTGTGCCTCTGTGCAAGTCACTAAACCCCATTTGCCTAGCCAACAAAAAACAAAACAAAAAAGAGAGAGAGGAAGAAAAATCCCTGCAGAGCCAAGATGGTGGAGAGAAGCCAAGAAGTTGCTGAGCTCTCCCTAGCTTCCCTCAGAAACAATCTTAAATCAAACCTCTAAACAGATTCTGGAGTGACAGGACCCACAAAATGACAGAGCAAAATAGTTTTCCAGCTTAAGAGAACTTAGAAGGATTTCATTACTCATTAGGGTAAAAGGGGAGTGTAGCCCAGCATAGATGGTGTCTGGGCAAGCTGGCAGGAGGCACTTAGCCTTCACACAGATCAGCACCTGAGCATCCTTGGTCCTGATTCAGCAGGCTATAAGTGAGGCCTCAAGCCTCAGTGCAGAAGGTGAATTGTAAGCCCAGAACTCCAGCACAACAGGAACAACTAAGGCAATGGAAAATGTGGAAAGCCAGAGACCAGGCTCCTGGTAACCAGGATAAAAAACTTGGGATAGTGCCCCCTGTACCCCAGAGGCACTACTTTAAAAGCCATGAAATAAGCTGAAAAATGAATAAAAACAAGAAGAGAATCTTGACTATAGAAAGCTACTATGGTGACAGGGAATATTAAAACACAAACTCAGAAGAGGAGGACAACAATGTCATAATGCCTGCATATGAAGCATCAAAGGGGAATATGAATTAGTCTCAAGCCCAAAAAGTCCTCTTGGAAGAGCTTGGAGAAAGGATTTTAAAAATAAAATAAGGGAGGTAGGAGAAAAATTGGGAAAAGAAATGAGAGTTACAAAGGAGAATTATGCAAAAGAGTCAACAGCTTCAAAAAAGAAGCACAAAAATTGAAAAAAATTGAAAATCCATTTTCAAAAGTAAAGTATATGACTATTCCTTGTTATAAGGGGGACTGCCATTTGAAAGGAGGTGAATTGGGTGACGGAGATAAAATACATATGTAAAAGTAGTAAAGGAGCAAAAAAAAATTTGAAGAAAACTGAGGAAAACCAAAACCTAGAAAGGGGTATTTTTGTTACTGCACGTACAGATGTTCACTGTTTCATAGACAATAATCTCTTTGTTTTTCTTTGAATATTGAAATTTTTGTTAATTACTTGTAAATTTATAAAAAAAAACCAAAAATTTTAAAGTGAAGTTGTAATGTTAACACAATTTGAAGATCTTCCCTGCCCCTTAATAGGCCTATAGGACCTGCTTTGAACCTGAGTCACATGGAAGCTTGAGTCACATGAGCCTGGGTCATGAGGGTTGTGATGCCCTCTGGCCCTGCAGAAATATGTATATATTCTGAGGTTAGCATTTTGTTTGGGGCTCACTCATTGGAAAAGTGTTGTTGACCAGACTGGTTAGCCTTTAAGAAACTCCCCCAACCCCTACTTTGAAAACCCAGATGTTGCTGCTTCTCTCCTTGGTAACTATGTATGTACTGCTTTTGGTCAGACAGTTGGAAACCCTGTCTGTTGGTCTTTGCTGTTTGTATTTGCTCTGAAGTTGCTTTCCTTTAGAAGAGCAAGCAAAGAATTTGCGCTAGCAGCCCTCCTGTGTGCTGGTGTTATTGGTCTTACACCCCCACAGCAGCTGTAAAAAGTATTGTCATTACAAAAGTATACACACATATGTAGACACATTTCAAATCTTTACTTTTGATACCTATGTTACAAAATTTTTTGTAACCTAGAAATTATTTTCTGATACACATGAAGCTGTTAATGATTTCCAGGTTCACTCTCCAGTTCACTAAATATTATGTTATCCATAGCATAATGGAAATACTTTACATTTGAAATGAAACAACAGAATCACTTTTTAAAAATTTTAAGCTTGAGAAAATCACTAGGTTTGGGACCTGGGTTTGAGGAGATTGTAATTGTGATGGTGGATGTTTTTGTTGTTGGGAGATGTGTTGAGTGAAGTAAGATTATAAAGCTCAGGCAGTAGTCACTGTTTCATCCAATGATAACAACAAGGATAATCTACCATGAGGGTGATAAGTTTAGCATTCTAGATCAAATCACTGGGGTTTTGATGGCCAATTTGCTTTAATATTGTGTGGAACACTAGTATTCAAATATACTCACCAATATTTATTATTCTGGCCCATCTATTAATGTTATGGTCCTAAAAACTTACAGAGTATAAAGTCAACTATTTCCCATAAAAGTTCACATTTTTCCCAAGCCTAAAAGTCTTTAGGATTATAACAAAGCCAGGGATCAAAGAGGAAAATCCAGAGTCTTTTATCTAGGCAAAATGGTTAGATCCTTTGGACTTAAGATAAATTGCTTCTCTAAACTTTATTTAGTCTTTAAACTTGGAATTTTCTTTGAGTACAATCTCCTTCCCTTCCATGCTCTAACATGGATAATCTGCTTATCACCTGCCATCAACTCCTCCCTTTTTGGGGATCAGAAACTCTGATTTCACAAGTGTGGGAAAACTGCTACTAATCTGTGTTGGCAATCAAAATGGGCTCTCAGCACTTAGTTCAACCAAGTGCCCTTGAAGAGTTTGGCCTTTATTTTCTTGATTAAATTAGGACTCCTTGATGACCTCCTTGTCTCATGGGAAAGCCTAGTTTACGTGGGTTCGAGTGACATGTTTGTGACATAAGAGGCTTTTAGACCAAGTGGGTTTAAGTCGCATCTTTGTGATGATTTTAGGTCACGTGGGTGAGTTGCATGTGTGACTCACCCTTGACCCTAAAAAAGATATAAAATCAGGGGTTGGCTTTCTCTTTTTGGGAGCTCTGGCCCACAGCCCTGGTGGCACACATGACTCTAGACCAGCCCTTGTTATGAGCTCCCGGGCTGAACTTAGATGTTGGTAACTATGAATTGGATTTGGCCTGTCTGTTGATGTTTGTAATTTGTTTGTATTTGCTCTCAAGTTCAGGGTGCTGACTTTTCCCCCTGAGCTAAGTGAATGGTATTTGTATGCTGAATTAAAGTAAGCTTGTTAACCCCTTAACGTTGCTTTCCTTAATAAAGCAGATCAAAAGAACCTGGGCTTTTGAAGCATTCTGTGAGCTGGTTGTTGTTGATTTTACACCCCCCACAATAGCTGCTAGCCGGATTGCTGAAACATACCCTTATAGGTCTGGCAACTTGTAGTAGCAATTTAGATTTGAAGATCTTTCCTACCCATTAATAGGCCATGTGACATGCGTATGTCACAGGGGACCTAAGACATATGTGATGGGAGGAGCTTTCTCACAGAAAAAGGAAATTATATCACAGGAAATGCTGAGAGAGAGAAAGAGAGAGAGAGAGAGAGAGAATGAGAGAGAGAGAGAGAGAGAGAGAAATTATTGCTGCTAATGGCTGCCCTCACAATAGAACTGAACAGGCTGACTTAGTTGTATTGTGAGTTTGTTTTGGGGAAGACCCCAGCAAGGGGTCAGAGAGGTTTAGGGGTGGTGAGGCTCCAGGCTGTGATATGGTTTTTTAAGTGCCTTGCTGTTATAATACAGCAGGCTGACTGGCTGTGGGAGCTGAACATTTGGTTATGGAATATAGTTTTCTGGTGTCTGAATAAATGTTATACTTCTTTTAACTTCTTTATGGAGAGTCTCTCATACTTTGTGACACAGAACTACGTAGGCATATTCATGATTATTGTTGTTGATGTTGTGTTTATTGCCTTACTGATACACAACTCTTTAACAAAACTTTGTTACAGATGCCTGCGGGCATGGGGAGACTTTCACTTTTCATAGTCTTTCAGGGAATGTACAGTAGGATGATAGCTGGAAGAACAGATAGTATGGTGGAGAGAAAACAAGGAAGTAAGAATTTAATTTAACCTCCAGTAAGGGAACTAAGACTGACTCAGAAATTCCAAAATTTGCAAATAGTAGGTACTGCCAACTGCTAATGACAATAGCCTATCTTGTGTCATTGCATATGCATACACAGATGCACATACTTAAAAATATTTCCAGCAGCTTTTTTCATTTTAACCTATTAGGGATGTTAAAGTGAACCATTATATTATATGATCATTATAATTATTGAAATGAAGTACAACTTAAGAATCCTGGAAGGGAAAGAGAAATGAAAATAGCAAAATTGTCCACATTAAAGCATTTAGGTTAAAAATTGTGGCCTAATTAAATTCCAGAAGGTACACTAATGCAATGTTGAGTTTGCAAACTTAAACACACAAAACTGAGGCAATTTGAGCATTAAGGGATCCAGGGCAACATTAGCTCACTCACACTGCACAAAACACAGGATAAAAGTAGCATTTAGCCACCAGAATGGTAGTTCATAATGCAAAATATATGCATTTTGGGAACATTAGCTTTTTCATGATAAAGGTACATTTTGTACTAAATTCAAAGGTACACTATTCTCATTGTACTTATGTAAGGAGGGCTCCCTCTCTCATCTCAATTCCTACAGATTTAAAAAAATAGTTAAAAGAAATGTTCTAAAACTTGCATTAGTTTTTGCATTGCACTTGTATTAGTTAGGCTCCCAGCAGCACCCAATGAAATAATACAATTTAAAATATCCTGCATGTAGCATTAACCTTCAATATATACTTTTCATAAACACAATAACACAATCCAAATTTCCTCTCAGGTTGCTTGGAATATTAGTATTCAAAAACTCACCAATATTTATTATTCTGCCCTGCCTACTAAAGTTATGGTCCTGAAAACCCACAGAGTACAAAATTAACCATTTTCTATTTACATTTACATTTTTCTACTATGTCTAAAAGTCTTTAGGTTGATAACAATGTCAGGGATGAAACAGGAAGCGAATATTTGGAATGGGCTTAGGAAGGGGAAGCATATTTACTCACAGTGAAAATGGACAAGCAAATAAGATGCTGTGCTGACTTCGATGATTTAAACCCAGTCCATGAAATCCTTCATTAAAACCTACGTTGAAATACCTATAGAGGTGTGGGCGGAGCCAAGATGGCAGCTGGAAAGCAGGAACTAGTGTGAGCTCCCTGCCAAGTCCCTCCAAAAACCTATAAAATATGGCTTTGAACCAATTCTAGAACTGCAGAACCTATGGAGTGGCATATGGAAGCAGGGCTCTAGCCCACGACAGCCTGGATGGTTTCTGGGTAAGGTCTATCCCGCACAGAGCTGGGAGGAGAGGGGAGCAGAGCCCCAGCGTGGGCGGCGCAGACCAACCAGATTGGGAGCTGGGTGGAGCGTGCCCTAGCGCCCTGAATCAGACTTCTCAACCCACAAACACCAAAGACAACAGAGTAGGTTAGTGAGAAAAGCTGCTGGGGACTGGGATAGAGTTTGTGGTTCAGCCACTGCCCCTGGGGCAGTGGAGGTGGGGCAGCTTTAGAACTACAGCTGCAGTTGCTTCTGGCCCCAGGCCCACCTGGTGGGAGGAATTAAGTGGCTGATCAGAGCAGGAGTGAAGAGCCTGCTGAAGATCTAAGTCTGGTCCAAGTTGGGGGTTCTTGGGGAAGGAGGAGTGCTGGTGTGGCAGAGCTGGTGCATCCCCCCAGGCTTGGAACACAGAACTCTTTAGTCTACAAGCAGTCATACCCCACTGAAAAAGTCAAGGGTCAAGTGGATTGGCTGGGAACATGGCCAGGCAGAGAAAATGCACCGAGATTCAGTCTCAGACTCTGGAATGTTTCTTTGGTGACAAAGAAGACCAAAACATACAGCCAGAAGAAGTCAACAAAGTCATAGAGCCTACAAAAATGGCCTCCAAGAAAAACATGAACTGGTCTCA
>JAQQSZ010009512.1:0-12756 GCA_028646595.1 Phalanger gymnotis
GGCAGACTGGGGAACAGGACAACCAGAATATACACCATCTTGGAGTGGGGGGGAGGGTAGAAATGGGGAAAAAATTTGTAATTCAAACTCCTGTGAAAATCTATGCTGAAAAGTAAATATATTAAATAAAATTTATAAAAAAAAAAGAATGGCCCCCACTGAGAAAGCACCAGCATAGAACTATGCAATCATGGTCACACAGCTCCCAAGAAATAGATCCACTCATTACACATGTACTTACCGGTGGCTGAGCCTCCCAACTCAAGAGAAAACCCTGCTGGCTTTTCTGGGTCTTTGGGGGAAATAGCAATCAAATGTGAATTATATGGGCCCTTGTACACAATAGGAGCTTGATAAGCGCTTATTGAAGTGGTCCACACACTGCTCCAATGCCACTATGCCCCTCTTCAGAGCCCTTTCCATGGCAGAAGAGACTAGAAAGGGCTGACTGCTGTGTGGTTCCAGGGCCCATCCAGGGTCAGTGTCTCCCATGTCACAAATGGATTCCAAAGTTCTTCAGAGAGACCTTGAGAGCATCCTTGTGTTGCTTCTTCTGACTTCATGGGCCTGGGCCATAAGCCTTCTCCCCTGACTCACCTATTGCCGAGCAGAGCTGGAGGAAGCCCCCAACCCTGCTGATGGGGACCTCTCTGTATTGAGGTTTTCTATTCTCAATGGGCCCTTTCTGCTGTGGGTAATCCTTCTGTTCCTTTCTGGTTGACTTTCCACACTCCCCACAGTGGTGTCCATCCACATCTTTTCTGCTCGTCTCCAGCCTCCCTTCTCCTCTCAGCAGAGGACTTGGCCCCACATCACACTGGAAAATAGGAGTCACCAGTCACAAGCTCCCTCTTCTATATTTCCAGCCCTGTCTACATCACTCACAAGGCTTCAATCCTTTGGTCCTTCTTCTTGCTGAGGCCAGCCTTCTACAAGACCTCTTGGTCCTATCTTCTCCTGGATCCCCTGGGACCTGATCTCTTTGACCTCTCTTTCTCTGTCTCTTTTAGCCCAAAATTGAATGGGGAAAGGAGAGCAGGCTCAGTGACTGGTACAGTGCTTGGCTATGCAACGCTCAGAATGACCCTCGGCTACCACAGAACCTATTTCTAGCACTGATATTCCCTAGTGTGGCCATGGACCTGTGGAACAGACTACCACCCTCTTGGTTGGTGTCCCAAGGGGCCTCACTCAGGCAGTAGCAGAGATGGGTAGCAGAAAAGGTGTCGCCAAGGACACAGCTATCCAGCCAAGGAGGTGGCTGCTCACAGAACTTGAGTGAGGAAGACTAACCACTGGGCATAGAAAAGGGCTAAGAGAAAAGAGTGCCATGGTGGGGGAGACAGGAAGGCAGGGTAGACAGAGGGCCTCTCACTCTATCTCTGTCTCTCTGTCTCTGTCTCTCACTCTCATCCAGTGGTAGTATTGACTGCTTTTCTTTTTAACACCTGGCAACAGCATGTGACTTAAATCACTTTACAAGGTTTGTTTTTCTAGAATGTTTGAAAGAATAACTGGAAAGATAATGTTATAGGTACTTTGACATCCTAAAGGGAGGGGCTGAGATTTCACCAGGATGGCCATTATCTTTGGGGCAGAAAAATCCCACTGGAGTCATCCTATTTCTTCTTATTCAGACAACCAACAAATCAACTTCTGAGCCTCGACAGAAGCTGGCCCGAGACCAGGCACCGGGGGTACAAAGACTTTGAAATGAAACAGGCCCCACCTGCCATTCCAGGTGTGCTTAGATGCACATATATGGTAAATTTTTAAAAAGACAAAGTCAATACAGAGTGATTTAGGGAAAGGCTCCAGCCATGAGGCAGCCAGGAAGGATGTGAGGGAGGGGGCCCTGCCTAAGCTGAGCTGGGAGGGAAGCTGGGGATTCTAAAAGGCTGGAGTTGGGGAGAATTGCCTTCTGGGTTTGGGGGAGAGCCTGTGCAGAGGAGGGAAGATAGGATATGGAAGGCGAGGCCTGGAGTGTCTGATGAGTGTGTGGAATGCAATGACATGTAATCAGCCTGAAGGTGGATTGTAACATTCATATTTGTTTACAAGGTAGATGATAGGGCAGGCAGGTGGTGAAGTGGATAGAGTCCTGGACCTAGAGTCAGGAAGACCTGAGTTCAAATCCAGCCTCAGACACTTCTTAGCTGTGTGACCCTGGGCAAGTCACTTTACCCTGTTTGCCTCAGTTTTCTCATGTGTCAAATGAGCTGGAGAAGGAAATGGCAAACCACTCCAGTGTCTCTGCCAAGAAAACTCCATATGGGGTTATGAAAAGCAACTACTGAACAACAACAAAAAGGGTTAGTTAGGGAGAAAAATGATAATTCTATGTTGGACAGTTTGAGATGCTCATGAAACACCCAGGTGGAAATATCCAATAGGTGAGTGGTGACTTGGGGCTGGCACGTGGGAGAGAGAGTCCTTGTGTGAATGGTCGTCTACTTGATGGTGATAGCCATTCTTGGCAACAGCTTTTCTACAACCTAAATCATCAAGGTGAGGTACAGAGCTGCCCCATGAAAGGCAGAGGAAATGAGCAGAAATGAGGCTTGTAGTTATTGTGTGCTCTGAGTCAGGTGAGGGCTGGGTGTCCCAGCACAGCACAGGGAGCAGAGGGGCAGAAGGAAGGCCCCACGGAATTCTCCTTGGATGGGGCAGACTCTTCCCTTGCCTCGAGGCTGTGTGGTCTGGTCTTTGTGCAGCATCAAGAGTGAGGGTCACACAAACCCAGGAGGATCAGCCACCTTTCTCAGCACAGTTTCAATGGTACTTTTGGTGGCAAGCCCAGTGACTGGAGGCCTTTAATCCCCTAAGGAGCTTTTTGATTCTCAAGGGTTCCTGGCTCAGGGCACCAGCTCTCTGCTAGCCATTCTACAGAATGACCTCAGTTCTTGGTTGGGGGTCTGGTTGTCGATTATTATTGTCGATTGGTTGAATGGGTCAGCGAGTGACCTTCAGGGCCTCTAGAAAGGAGGCTCCTGAGAGAGATGATTGAAGAAAGCTATTCAGACACAGGTTACATATTTAATTCTCAACTTCATTTTTCCCCTGTTGAATTCATTACAGTGACTAGATCTGGCAGTTTGTTGCTAGGCTGTGTGACAGAGAAAGAGTATGGGGGTTGGGGGGCAGAGAGAAGGGTGCTTCCTGGGGCACTGGCCCTGCCTTGTGGCCTAGAGGCCCAGACTGGGGCGTGGGAGCTTTGCCCCAACTGCAGTTAAACACAAGTCACACTTGGGTTCTAGGAAAGTGAGCTGAGCCAAAGGCCAATCCCTCCCTGCCACTGCGTGCCTTTAAGCCTCCTCCCCACCAAACCCCACCCCCACCTCTGGGGAATCTGAGCACAAGCTCCTTCTACTCCTTCTACTTGTCCTCCTCATTCAGGCAGCCAGCCCTGCCAGGCCCTTTCAGCCACCATCAATGACTAACCTGTTGCCATGACAACAGCATCCAATGTAGGATCTGCTGGCAACAGGATGCTATCAGGCTTCCAGTTTGCAGAAACAACCCGCAGCCTCAGGGCGCAAAGTGTAGAAGGAAAGGGGCTTTTCCTGGGGCAGACCGCCCCCACACTTGTCTGTGCCATGTCTCCTCTGGGGTTAAATTCCCAGAGCTTTGTCCCCCACTCCCTGGGGAGGACCCTCCAGTAGAAAAGATTGGCATTTGTTATCTTTCTTCCCTCAGCCTTGCACACAGTAGGTATTTAATCAATGTTTATTGAGTTGATAACAATTTATTATACATTCTTGGGGGGGAGGTGGAGAGTGGAAAAAAGACAACAAATACTGATGTCAGGGAGAGAAGGGGGAGGAAAGGGTTAGAAAAGCCCATTTTCTTCTTCCCAGGCTCATCAATGGTATGATGGGAAGAGAAGAGCATGGCCCCATAGTCTATGCTAGGTTTCCTATGGCCAATCTGTGACGGGTGCTTCTGAATCCTTGCCAAGCGTCCCCCTTACCAAACTGACCATTCTTTTAGAGCCTCTGGATGTTCAGACTTCCCCTGGAGCCTGGCTGCTGTGTCTTCTGCCCACAGGTGCCCTGGGATTAGGGGATGGAGGATAAAGCTCTGGGAATTCAACCTCACCCTGAGGTGATGCTGGCCCCTGGAGGACACCCTTAAATAAATAAACATAAGTAGTAAGCATCAGTGGGGGGAGGGGAAAAAGGTGGTGGGGATGCCCATCAGGGAAGGGCCACTTGAGCTGAGCCCAAAAGACAATAAGGACTCTGGAGGTAGGGGCGAGGGGGGTGCATTCAAGCTTGGGTCTGTGAAGTGGTGAGGGATGAGGTGTGGGATGTCATGTGGGAGTAAGAAATCCAGCCTGGGAATACAATTTTCTTCTTGGCCAACAGTAGTCCAGAGGTGCCACTCAGCTGAGGACTGTGTGAAGCCTGGAGGCCAGATGTGGACCTGGTTCTCTAAACTAGACAAGACCATCTGATGCCTTTCGGTGGCAGGATTGAAAGTTTGGTTGTGGTCTGAAGGAGTGGCTGGTTGGGCCCTACTTTGAGCCCTCTTTGGCAAAGGCAAAGGACCTTGACAAGAAGTGATATTCCTAGGAGGAAAATGCAGCCAATTATCTGACAATCTCCATAGTTTCCATTCTGGCAAAAAGTCTGGAAGACAGCATGATGCCCCTGCCCCCACTCATGATTATCCACACATTTATCTCCTGCCTTCAGCTTGTCTAGCTTAGAGATTAATTCCTTCAGCTGAAAGCTGTGACCCTTGATCCAAGATCATTGCATCCCTACCCCACCAAAGCTAATCTTTAAGTTCTTTTGATTCATTTACCCATTGACAGAGTAAGGGAGACAAACGTAAGAAGACTAGAAAGGTGGGAAAGGACAGGTTACGAAGGACTTTAAGACCAACACAAAGATGTTCTGGAGGTAATAAGGAGTGACTAGAATGTATTCAGTAAAGGGGGGGGGACAAAATCACACCTGTCTCTTTCGAAGCTGATGGAGGATGGACTGGAGTGGAGGACTGAGGCAGGTGGAGGCCCAGTAGCTCTTACCATAGTTCAGGTGTGAGGATATGAGGGCATCTGGGGGGGGGGGCGGGATGTGGCAGCATCTGACCTATTTGGGAGATGTTGGAAATTAGAATTGAGAGGTCTTGGACTTGGGGGGTGAGAGATTGAGGAGTCAAGGGTTACAGCAAAGTTGTGAACTCCAGTGCCTGGGAAGATGACAGTGTTCTGGATAATAGGACAGGAAGGAAAGGTGGAAAGGTGTGGGAGGAAAGAGAATTAATTCCATTTGGAGAATTCTGTGCTAAAGATGTCTATGAGACATCCAGTTCAAGAGATCCAATAGTCAGATGGTAATGCAAGTCTGGAGATGGACAAAGAGATTATGGCCATCTAAATGGAGGTGAGAATCATCAGCTTAGAGATGATAATTGAATCCATGGGGTGTTGAGAAGATCACCAAGAAAAAATAGTATAGAGGCAGAAGAGAAACCTTGAGTGAGAGTCTTAGGGGTCCCCTATGGTTAGGGAGTATAAGCTGGATGGAGCTGCAGCAAAGGAGACTGAGAAAGAAGGTAAGTGGAGATCTGGGAGGGAGCAGTGTCATGGAAATCTAGAGAGGTGAGTGTATGGAGGATTGGAGGGCAATTGACAGTGTCAAAGGTTGCAGAGAGAGGTTGAAAAGGAGCAAGACTGAGAAAAGGGCATTGGATTTGCTGATTAAGAGTCTATTAGCCTGTAATGAAATTGTAAAGAGTTCAGGAGACAGTGAGAGGGAAGGAAATGGAGCAATGATTATCCGCTGCTTTCTTGGGGCATTTAGCCATAAAAAGGAGGAGGGAGGTGAGATGACAATTAGAAGGATGGGTGTGTCATGAGCATTTTTTGAGGATGGAGAGACATGGGTGTGATTGCAGGCAGTAGGGAAGCAGCCAGTAGATAGGGAAAGACTGGAGATCAGTGAGAGGGGGTATGGCAGAGGGGAACAATGGAAAAGATGGGATAGAAGGCACCACTTGTGCATGTCAAGGGGGTGGCCTTGGCAAGAAGAGCGACCTCTTCCTAAGAGAAGTATGTGGCTCCAAAGGGAGCAGATTTTTTGACTTGCAAACATTCCAAATGAGAAACCCTAAATAAATATAATTAACAAGAAAAGGCTAAGTAATGAAATCTATTCTCTTAAATGTTTAGGTTATTGTTTTGAAAAATAAATCAAAGAGTAAAAGAAAAATAAGGCCAGCTCAAATGGGACAAAAATGCCCTGAGAGGCTAAAGATTTAAAAGGAATTTAAAGAATCAGAAGGGAAGGAGGAAGTAAATTTATCTTCTGTGGACTCAATCCTTTCATCTCCTCAAAGCAAATCAATATCTTTTGTTGGAGGAATGACCTGGGGGGAAGGGGCTGCACAGTGACCAGGAGGGGAGGAGACAGTGGGGAGCAGGAGAGACTCCTCCTTTAAGGCCACAGGGAGCACCAGGGCAACTGAATGGTGGTTAAGTACCTCCTGAGACAGCATTTTTTGGGGGGGAGTTTTCTTTCTCTCTCCTCCCCCTCCTACAGTGACCAGGTAATGACCTCATGAACCTTAAGGTCAGAAGATATAGGCTTCCTCTTGGGGTTGGTTGCAAAGTCCTTGGAACAGTGATGGCCCATGACTGCCTCAGCACTGGGAGCTGAGAGACACACCAAGGACAAATTAAACAGCAGATCTCCTTCTGCAATTCCAATGTCTACCATCAGACGGAGACAGATTTGACTGCTCCTCCCTACTGGCTCCTTCGGTGGCCATGCAGAGGGTCTGCCCCTCTCAGAAGGTGGTGCCAGGCACTCCTCCCAGGTGCTTGCTCTGCCAGAGGAGCCCGTGGCTGTCACTGGGCACAGAGAGGATGATCTCCAGAACGTCCTCTGGCTGCTTGGGCAGGAAGGAGACGCTGCTCTGCCCTGGTCATCCACCATTCAGTGACAGCAGCTGACTGAGGACCTCTTCTCAAGAGCTTCCCTAACTTAGTCCCAAGTTGTGCATTCTCAGGCATCACAAAAGTGTGCTCAGAAAGCAGGCTTCCTTTGGCCCCATGTGTCCAGAAGGTGCCCAGTCATCAACTCCAGGTCCAGCCTCCCACTTGTTCAAGACCTGGTAAACCTCTAATCATCACTTTTAAATCCCAAGAAGTCTCTCTGAGGTAAATGAATGGGATTATTCAAGTTACCTCAAATTGTGAACACCTTCCCCTAAAGAGGGGTTCCTCTAGGTCCCCTAAGAGACACACACATGGACATGAGACTGCTCAAGTATCTAGGACAAGAGACAACAGCTGGACAGTTTGGGGGCTGCTGCACTGGTAACCCTGGACCAAAGGAAGACCCAGGAGGGGTCAGTCTGCTTTCTGTGGAGGAATAATGGAAAGGTTATCATTTTCATAGTAGTCTTAATGGAAAAGATTCACAAAATAAACATTTCAGTGCAATCAAGGACTGTGGAGCCACCACATTTTGACTTCACCACTGGAGTCTATAGAAGAGTTCTGTGCTGGAGATGATGCTATTGTGGGGATGCTGAGGTTTCTGAAGGAGGAAAGATACCAAAGACAGGGCAAATGTCTTTATCAATACCAACGAAAGGGCCGTGGAGAGAACACCAACAAATACCACCTGTGATACTTACTCTTCACTCCTACAAAATCGGAATGGGGATCATCTGTCCCTGAGTCAAGAGTTATGTTGGATGATGTTGTTAGTGAGAGACAAACATTTAGCCATGGACTACGTCTTAATCATTTCACCGCTCATTGAAAGGTATAGAGAGTATAGGATCCCCATTGGGCTTATTGCTTGTTGATTATGAAAAAAAGATTCGATAAACCCAAATGCTTCCTGACAGGCTCCTTTACGGTAAAGTGTTGTCCTCCAATATAGGCAAGACCTTCAGGACCTTTGAGGATGCAACAACAGAAAGAATTATTTTCAATGTCTAACAATGCCAGGTGAGGTGTAAAATGGGGAGATGGATGAGATTTGGTGCAGAGTCCAGGATGACTTGACTCTCTGTTAAGCCACCACAGAGATTCCTGTAAGAGATCTTTGATCACATGGCCATCCACACAGGAAAGATCAAGTGGATGAAGAATGTTGACTTCCCAGATTTCAACATGCATTTGGATGAACACCCTCTAGAGTTTGCCCCAACAGTATGTATATCTGTGACAGGATAGATAGACAATGAGCTGGGCACAGAGTTGGAAAGACGGATGAATGTGGGCTGGATTACTGACCCCAAATTTCCCATGAAAGCAAAGGCCCATATTTTCAGTAGAGTCATTTTACCAGTGTTGCTGCATGACAGTGAGATGTGAAACACACTTATCTTGTATGAACTAAAGATGAGCAATGGAAAGGGACACAGTTGGTGAGCAGGCTATGCCATTTAACTAAGGAGGAACTCTAAGAAGAGGAGGAAAGTACAGCAAGAGGAAGGGACCGTCTGATGGGAAGAAAGGCTGAGTGGTCATGCAGCGAAATTGGTGGGATGGTAGCTAGACGGCCTCACTGGTACCCATGAGGAAGCTTGGGAGAAGGTGAGGAAGGCTTCCAGCCTGGTGGATGGATGTCCAAGAGTGACCTTTGGGGAGGGTGTGGATGTGACAGGGTGTGCAACTCGTGATTGACGTTAGTGGAGTGGATTCCTGTACTGATGAAGTCACAGGTAGCCTGGAGGACTTGAGTAGGGAAGAGAGTGGCTCTGTGGGCTCTGTAGTGGGCTGGACCCTCACAAGGGGAGGGAATGTTCACACAGATGACATCCTGGGGCTGTCTCAGTAAATCCACATGTTCTATATTATAATACATCATGGAATATTAATACAGATGTATGCATATGTGTGTGTGAAAGCCATCTCCAATGGCCTAGAGTAAATATTATGGAAAAGCAGTTAATTTTAATTAAATATCCTCTTAATGCACATATTTTAATGCTAGGGCCTAAGGAATGAGTCTCTTGTCACATGTCAGAGACAGTTTGAGGCTGCTGCCTGGGCTGGTATAAAGACTATTCTGATGGCAGGTTTCTCCAGCTACTCTCCCCATCCTATTCCCAACCCAATGCTCATTCCTGCAACTTAACTGAGGCCACGAGAGCTGACATTGTCCCTCCCTTGGGGCTCATGGTTACTGAGGATGCCTTGTGATGCCAGAGTGTTTATTTCTTCTCCCTCTATAAAATACCTTCGTTGAAGACCTTGGAAACAGAATCTGATTCTGTCTTTAATCAGAACCCACAGTCTCAAAGGACTTCAGAGGTGGGGGAGCCATGTGGGAGCAGAGGAGTTTTATTTCCACTTTTTTCATTATCTAAGATGTGAGCTGCCAATGCGGGTGAGGTATGGATGCTTAGAAGCCCACCGTAGAATGTGTCTTGGGCTCCCTTTCCTGGTTGCATATGGGGTGTGTTGAGTTAGACTCTCCAAACCATTGGTGTGTGCAAGCCAGACCCTGCATTAACCTCTGGGGTGGGGGAAATGTCAGGGCTGAACCAAACCTGCCCAACTACTTTGTTTTATGTAAGGATGCAGACATCCAGGGAAAGGAGGTGGCTTGTCCAGGACACATGGCTAATTAGTGGCAGAGGAAGGAATCCAGGTCCTGCCTCCTGGTTCTGGACTTCTTCTACTTTGACCACATCACCACTTCCTCCATCCATCCTGGTGTTCTTTAAATGGCCACTCCATACCAGGCATCATTCTAGGCTGAGCCCTGCTCTTGCCTCCACACAGAGAAGACTTCATTCTGACATCTCTATGTTGCCACACCTTTAACCCTGTTTGCACCCCTTGTTGCATTTACTTAGAAATCTGTTTTCTAAACTGAAATAAAATGAGTGGAGACACGACTATTTCAATCTAATCCCCTTCTTCAGAGATTTTCTGGGTTATCTACTGTCACTCAGATGTTCTAGCTTTGTGGATGCTGTCCTCAGATAAAAATTCAATCAGGGGAACAAGAAGACCACAGTTAGAATGTCCTACCTGGGTTTCAGAGGTCAAAGGCATGAATGCTTGGGGAACAGAGCAGAACAATTCCTTGAACAAGATTGGGCATTGCTTCCTGCCTTCCCCTTAGACCTCTCGGAAAGCCTCTTCCCAGGGTTCGGGAACATCCCCCAGAATGAACCTTCTCTCACTGTGGGTCCTACTTCCTGACTCTGGGCCTCTCTGGTGTGACCCCCAGCAGCAGGGGTGGTAGCTAAACTCCAGGACCTTGGCCAGCAGCCTGGTGATGGCCCAGCTCTGAGCAGCCCAATGCCCAGGCTGGGTCACCATCAGTCCTCATCTTCCTTCCATTTCTTGGTGAAAAGTGTCTGTCTCTGTATGAGTGGCTGCTCATGAGGAACATAGTTCTCCATCATTATAGGCCTCTTTCCATTTTGTTCAAAATGTCATTGACCCCAAAGTGGAAAGCCCAAATCAAGTGTGTCAAGAGCTGATCATCTTTCCCATGAGATGTCTAAATGGCCTCTGTCTCAGCTGTCAAGGAGAGCTTTTTTCTCTCTTTGTGTTGGTGATCTTTTCACTGTATTTTACCACTAAGGCCGCATCTATACTGTCAAAGAGGAGGAGTCTACATTTACTTAATTTGTTTTCTTGATAGGTCTTGGATCTCATCAATGTGGGTTCTCCCTCCAGGAACACAGATTGTATACTGTCCTTCCCTTCTTACCCATGGCACCTCTTGTCTGCATCTTCCCAGTGTGCTGAGGGTCTCTGCCAGAACACTGACATTGCACAGACTCCCTCGGAGTAGATTCTCACTCCTTGCTGCATGCTCTGCCCCTGCCAGGCCCAGCTCTTGCCCTGATCCCATGACTCATGCACCTTACCGAACAGCCCCTCTAATTAGGCTGCCCCCTTGTCCTATCCCTGACTCAATGATGTTGGCCAGGAGGAGGCATCTCAGCTTGCCAAAGTGTGTTTCCTTCCTATAAATAATGTGAATAGGATTTAATCAAAAAGTGAAGCCAGGAGTTGCTGAATGTTTCCTTTCTGCATAGGCTCCCATGGAGAGAACCATCTTAGTGGGGAGGGCTGGACATCTGCCTTCTTTCCATGACTAGGTAAGCCTTATGAGCTGCATCAGTGATAATTTCTTCAGGATAATGGCTTTGTTAATGAAAGATAAGGAAGACTTGATAAGGGACTAGCCTGTAATTAAATTTCCAATAACCTCCAGGTTCAAACATTTTGTAAATGTCAGCAAGCTTCCTGCTGTGTTAGAAACATCTATGTTAGTTATTTCAACAACAATCCAACCTCTAGAGCTGAACTAGTGGCTTCCTCTGGGGTCTGAGGCCTGGAGAACTTCCTGACTCTGGTTCCTTGGGCTGGTGGCCTGGGTCTGGTCCCAGGCCACCTCAGGGAGAGCAGGACTCAGGCATCCCTGGCCTTTTCCATGGTCTGGGAGAGTAGAGAAGGGAACACTCTATTCTTCCTTCTTCATTTCAGGAACTTGCAGTAGAAGAGTGCTATGTGCAGCACAGGCAGAGATCAGTACCACCAAGGAGGCTCCATCTAGGGCTGGGGGCCACCACAGGAGGCCTGTATGACTGTGGTGGTCACTCCTCTGGCCTGTCCCGACTTGTCACTGACACAACACACACAAATAAGAAAGGTGAGAGTGAGTGGCCACTCACAGCTAGCGCTCTTCTGCTTTATGTGGACCATAAAAGTGGCTTTACCTCAGCACATTTTGTTCTCTCAGCAATGAGCTCAAACGACACAGAGGTGGACTCACTCTAGTGCAGTCCTCTGGGCCTTTGATGTAGCTGACTGGAGTGGAGGATGATCCCATAGAGGAAGCTAAAGCACTGATGGGACACTTCCTGCTGCCATTGTCAGCTATAGCCACAGAAATAACAGAGACATTGATGGGATGTGCCCCAGGTGGCCTTGGAAGCTCCCTTGGAGACCATTTTGTCTCCCATGGAGACAGGCTAGATAGAGATCTGCTCTAAGAAATCATTAAGACCCTCCCAGCGAGATGGTGGCTGGAAAGCAGGGACTTGCCTAAAGCTCTCTCCCAGGTCCCTCCAAAAACCTATAAAAATGGCTCTGAACAAATTCTAGAACTGCAGAACCCACAAAATAGCAGAGGGAAGCAGGGCTCCAGCCCAGGACAGCCTGGATGGTCTCTGGGTAAGGTCTATTGCATAGAGCTGGGAGTGGGGTGGAGCAGAACCCAAAGTGGGACGTGCCTGAACCAACCAGACCACGAACCAGGAGGAAGAGGCCGTAGCACCCTGAATCAGTGAGCTGTGGCAGTTACCAGAATTCTCAACCCACAAACGCCAAAGACAACAGAGAAGGTTAGTGGGAAAAGCTGCTGGGACAGAGTGAAAGGAATTTGTGGTTCGGCCACCTCCCTGGGGGCGGTGGAGGTGGTGCAGCTCTGAACCTGATTCTAGAGCTGCAGCTCCAGTTGCTTCCAGCCCCAGGTCCACCTGGTGGGAGGAATTAAGCAGTGGATCAGAGTGAGAGTGCAGAGTCTGCTTGGATCTGAGTTGCAGTCCAGGTTGGTGGTTCTTGGGGGAGGAGAAGTGCTGGTGAGGCAGAGCTTGCTATATAGAAATAGTTCTGAAAACAACAGCGCAGCCTCTCAAGCTTGGGACAAAGTACTCTCTACTCTACAAGCAGTCATAGCCCAATGAAAAGCTCAAGGGTCAAGTAGTTGGCTGGGAACATGAACAGGCAGTGAAAATGGACTCAGATTCAGACTCAGA
>JAQQSZ010009513.1:0-12756 GCA_028646595.1 Phalanger gymnotis
CTACCAGTCTCAGATCTTCAGCTCCAAATCAGTGTTGGGCTCTTCCAGAGCATGTACCTTGTCCAGATATGAAGCCAGGGAGTCATTGAAAGTTCTGCATAGTAGCCTTCTCCCCAGCAGACCAGTCTGTCCACACCACTAAAGCTGCTCCCGTAACTGCCCCTCATCCCACTACCGAAGCTGTAATTGCCAGAATAGCAGCTGCCTCCATAACCTCCCCCTAGGCTTCCTCTGGAGACCAGCATAGAGGAGGAGACAGAACTAAAGCTTCTGCCTGGGGCCCCGCAGGAAGCTCTGGAGGAGCTCCCTCCAAAGCCAGAGGAGCCCTTGATGGAGCTGGAGGTAGTGTACTGGGGAATGGTAGTGGTGGCCATGGTAAGGGAAAGAGAGAAAGCCCACTCTGTTTTCAGTCACAGGAGGAGGGGTTTGTGCAAGCCATGGTTGCTCTCCCCCAAATTTATCTGTTTTTTCTTTTAAAATAGTATTTGTTATGTGGTATGAATATCTGGGTGAGGGGAAGGAAAGATACTGGGAGAAATTCTTTAGATATAAAAAATATCAAGAAAATTTAATTAAAAAATTTTCTTCTTCCAAGTCTTTCCTGCATAGCTTTTGTTTCTTTTGTAACTCTTTCCTCTAGTAGTTACAATCTAATGGGAAGAATACAATATACAAAAGAGAAACTTAAAAGTTGAGAGGGAGGAGGTTACTTATTCTAATAATTGCTGGAACATGATAAAGTCTTGCATATAGGATAGGAAATGATCTGAGGAGAGATAGGAGTTCCCAAGTTAATTTCATCTTGCAGAATGATGACCTACTCTGCAGGAGTCCTTAACTGTCCCTTTAGTTTTTAATGTCTTCTCCAAGGTTACCTTGTAGCTGCTCTATATGTATCTTGAATGGACCTACTTATGTACATCTTGCTTCCCTAGAATTTAAGGTCTTTTAGAGCAGGGACTCTTTTGAGGTTTTCTTTGTTGACCTATCACTTAGCACAATACCTATCACATGATAATTGCTCAATAAATGCTTTTTCATCGATTTATTCCACATTATCCAATTTGAAGATCATTCTCCTTGTTGAGGAAGGGATGGGGCAAAATAGGAATTCAGCAGTTCTTGGCTCTAATTATTGTCAGCGAATATTATATTATCCCCTCTAACCAAGAGATGTGTTTCTTCTTTCTTTCTCATGTTCCAAATATACCTTCAAAAAGTCCCTTTTCATATTCCTTAGCGTTTCTCTAAAACCTCAGAAATTTTCACTATTTTTCTTTACATCATCATTCTTGTTCCATGTCATGCTTTTCATTCATTTTGGGAAATTTTCAGACTATATCTGTAGAAGAGTGCTCGGTTTCAGCTGTTCCATTTTAAGAGGGACAATGATGAGTTCAAGTGCATCCAGAGGACAATGACCAGGATCACAAGGAAACATATAACTATTTCCTGTGTGGAGCACTTGAACGAGTTAGCAATGTTGTGTGTGTGTGTGTGTGTGTGTGTGTGTGTGTGTGAGAGAGAGAGAGAGAGAGAGAGAGAGAGAGAGAGAGAAGAGAATTTGCACCAGAAGGAGGATGTGACAGCGATTTTCCAATCTTTAGATGACTGTGGTACAGAAGAAGAAGAAGAGGAGGCACACATTTTATATGACTTCAGGGCCAAGGGAGCAGATTTCATCCCAACATAAAGAAGAACTTCTTATAATTAGAGATGAAAATGAAATGGACTGACTGAAGAGGATAAAATAAGTTCCCCATCCATGGACAAGACCAGAGATTGGATTATCACTTGTCATTGGTGTTTTAGACTTTTCATGTAAGGAAGATTCACAGATTTACTAGACAGCCTCTAAAGTTTCTGATAAGTCTAGTCCTTACTATTATTTATAAAATTTTATATATATATATATGTATATTTGTATGTATATATGTCATAAATGTTGTCGCCTCCCATAGAATGTCAGCCACTTGAAATACCATCATTGATTGTTCTTTATCTTTTATTCCCCAAAGCCTAGAATAAGCTTGATAAATGTTTGTTGATAGCTTAAAACTTCCTACTAGATTATAAATTCCTTGAGAGTACAGACCATGCCATATGTACCTTCATATTTTTCTCAGCACTTTAATACTTTTGACTCTTCATTTTGTGTAAATCAGTTGGCTTAGAAATATTGCCATTTCAAGTAGTTGGTAATTTGAGCACTGAAACTGTGTGTAGTTCTGGGTTCTTGTGATCTTTCATGGAGGAATATCAGTAGTTTGGGGACTGTGGTAAATTCCTTGTATATACAAGTAACTGATTGACATAATATTGAAGGATTTGATCCCTGTGAAAAGGAAGTACTGGGCAGGGATGGAAATGATATGTGAAAGGTCCAAAAATACCCAGAGATTGGTAAGTGATTGAGCTTGCAAGTGTTTGCAAGTAAGTCTATGTCAGGACATGATAATCTACACCTTAATTTGCAAACCATTTAAAAATTTTTAAGGATGTGTGGAAGACTTAAAAGAAAATGTGACCAAATTTAAGCTGTGACTATACAGGACCACATAATTGAACTGAAAGGTAACTTTTAATCTCCTCAGTTTCTTTTCCCACTAATCTATATCTTACCTGAAATAATTGCATTAATCACTTGAACCTCTTGTGGCATCCTTACTGCTATATTAAACCAGTTTTTGCATACATTTATATACCGAGAGAGTAAAAATATAGCATAACTTTGATGATGTGTGACAGAATCATCCTTCTTCAGCAAGGTGCTAGATGTCCCAATTACATTTGGAAAATATGACCAGTTTATATATACTTGTTTTCTTTTCATCGTTGGTACCATAATTCTGATGATCAAAAGACTAATATTATGCAGTTTGTTAACTGAATTAAAATTTTAAATAAAAAATCAATGAGGAAACAGTCTAAAAGAGGGACAAATCCATTATACAAGGATAAAATCACAAGATTCTTAAGAGATGTGGAATGGAAATTTTGTCTCTTGTACCTGTATGGCTTAAATGTATCACCATTAAAAAATAAAAACGAGCATTCAGACTTGAGTCACACCAAAAGATTCTTTGTCCTTAAGTCATCTCAAACTTAATTCTCTGAAGATTTTCACCTCTCTCTCTCTCTCTGTCTCTCTCTCTGTCTCTCTCTCTCTCTCTCTCTCTCTCTCTCTCTCTCTCTCTCTCCCTGTCTCTCTGTTTCTCTCAGTGCCTTTTTGTCTCATATTACTTCTCCCATTCTCTTGTATTTCTAATGCCTTTAACCCAATTGTGCAATATTTTTAGTTATTATTGCCTTTACATATTTTTTTTCATGCTTTTATTTACCTAGAAAATTTCCCCCAATTATTTAATGCTCCAGGAAAGTTTTTCTAAGTATTCATGTCTTCTGGTCTGTCTGAAAGTTTGTCAAACGCAAATATTTATTAGGTTTCCATGAAATAGATGGGACTCCACTGTCTGTTTCCTGATTGTTCATCTTGCTGAAGTATATTCAGGGATGTACTAGGTCCAGCTCTATCTGCCAGGTAATAACATATTGTTAAATGTTCAGTCTGATCATTTATACCTCAGAAGTTGGCAATTGCTACAAATCAACAGATTATTTCATTGATTGTCTAGATTTAAGGAGTTAATAGTGCAGATTAAGCTTAAAATTGTGTGTGCATATTTTCTTTTTTCCCAGCGAGTCATGCTGCAGTATTGCTCTATAAACACTGCTTGAGTTCAAAGAAGTGGAGTAGAGAGCTCAGAGAATGGTCATTGCTATCACCATCACTATTGGCCTGGTGACTGGGAGATAACAACTGCCAGAATACTAAGCACTTCCATAGCCCTCTAAGGTTTTCAAGGGCTTTATCTCCACTATCTCATTCGAGCTTCATAATACTCTTGGTTAAGATTCTCAAATTTTCCTTAGGCAGTTTATCTTTTAGCTATATAATTCTAAGATTCAAGCCCACATATATCCTTTGGAACAATGGTGTCAAACTCAAATAGAAATGGAGTCATTAAACCATACAATAATAACACAAACAATAAATTTCAAGTGATATCAATTGCATTTCCAAATTACCACATATAAAGATCATTCATCTTATTACCTTTGGCATTTTAAAACCACTTAGAATTCTCAGGTATGGAAAAGCTTTATCTAGAAAGGGATTGACTTTTGCCTGATGTATATAATCAATGGTTTCTCCATTGACTGATGACAGTCTGTTGAGAACTGTTCAGCCCATTTCTCCAGGATCATATTCTTATCATTAATCAATGTGGTTCCGTAGGCACTGAGTAGCTGAGATTCACCATGGGTCTTTGGCCCATAAATAGCCTTCAGGTCATCATAAAAGTTCGTTGGGTTATTGTTACAATCAATGGAAAACTGAATTTCATCTGTTTTCTTATTAAACCAAGAATACTGCATCTGTCTAAGCTTTGCTTACACTTTACTTTTGATGGAGTTAAATTTACCTTTTTAGAGATTTATGAGCTGTGCTACTGGTAAACTGCTACACTGTTGCCAACTATGAGCTGCCTCAGCTTTCCCTCTAAATTAGCAATAAACTGTCCCTACTCAGAGAAGCACTCTAATCTGGAACATTAAGTCTTCAGGTAGTAATCTTGCCTTGGAGCTGAAGCATTTGTTGACTGAAAATGTTTAGCTTAGAGAGATTAAGTCTATGATGGGTTCCATACCACACAATGCCTTTGTTATTCTCATATCCTGTTTGGCTCTTCTCCTTAGAATGTTATAGATTATTAAATGCCAATATTTGTTGCCAGCATGCATATATGAAATTTAATTGCATTTAGGCAAATAGAAGACAGTGTGGCTGAAGAGAAGATCAATGAGACACACAAGGCTTCAGTAGGAAGTGACTATTGCTGTTTCTGACTCCATTCCTCCTAAGGGCTTCCTTCCATCTTTAATAGTCTGTGACTACTTTGACATTAAAGTCAGAATTATAAGCTCATCCTCTTTCAGTACATTGATGATGAGGATCTCCTGGTCTTCATGAAGTTTTTCTTTGACCTCATCAAGGTTTGTCATGGTGGGAGCATACACACCAATGATGGTGGCATGGCACTTTACTGTAAGTGGCAATCACATTGTCATGAGCCTGTCATTCACTCCCTTTGGGAGCCATAAAACCTTGCTGACTAGATTAGTTTTGATTGAAAAACCTATGTCAGCTTCATTGTGCTCCCCAGTCGCTGTGGCCACTCTAGAAAAACATATTCCCAGCTCCTACTTCAGTAAGCTGGCCTTCATTTTCCAGTGTTTGTTTTACTTGGGATTACTATTTGGAGGTAATAGCTGCTGAATTCTCTTGCAACAAGAGTTGTTCCTTTTTCAGGTCTAATGAATTTCTTGTTGTCCATAAGTGTGCACACATTACCAATGGTGAGTGGAATTATCTTCATAAAAATTTTGTACATTTGTGTATGTGTGTGTGTGTGTGTGTGTGTGTGTGTGTGTGTGTGTGCTTCAACCATAGGGCAGGATCCCCAGCCATTTAGGTAAGCAGGATAAGGTGAAGATTGGTGAAACACAATTTTTAGGGCACCTTTTCTAATACCTTCGTCATGCCAGAATATAAATAATGTGGTCCTTTAAAAAGGCTGCTTAGACACCATTGCTTACCCTCGATCTGGTGTAGCTTGTCTAATGAAATGGCTTACTGGTGTACAGCTGCTCTATATGCTACAATTTCTTGGAGCCACAGTTGAGAGTTGGGTGACAAGTGGACACCAAAGTTGGAAAGTACCCCTGAAAAGAGCTTAGGAGCCCTCACATCAGAGATGCTAGCCTTCTCCAACACCTATATACCCCACTTTATAAGTATTATATCATTTAATCTTAATAACAATCCTGGGATGTAGGTGTTGCTAATTATCCTCATTTTATAGATGAAGAAACTAAGGCAGACAGAGGTGAAGTGTTGTTGTTGTTTGTTTCTTTTTTTTTTTTAACCAAAGAGATGGCTAAAAGAGCGTAGAAGTGCCTAGGCCAAAGAAGAGGAACAGCATAAAAACAGAGTAGCCCTTGACTCATAAGTGCCCTGGTCACTCGCTTTCTTTAGATAAATAGGTCTTTACTTGCTACCACTAAGTGTGTCTTCTCTAGTGTCCTTATTAATGATGCATTTGTAGAAGAGTATGCTTCAGGTTTATGTGGAAGATGTTATGTTTCTTACGACACTATTTTAGCTACACTTTTACGTTGAATTAAATGCATCTTTTGTCTTACCCTTGAGGATCTGAGGAAACCTTCCAGTAAAAGAAGGGATTTTAATTGCAGCTTAAAGGAAATCAGGGAAGTCAGTAGGAGGAGTTGAGGAGGAAGAGCATTCCAAGCATGGAGGACAGGCAGAGGAAAATGCCCAAAGCTGAGAGATTGTGAAAAATAATCATCTTTACCAAAAAAACTCCACATGGCCCTCAGTGAATTAAGGAAAGATTTTATTAATCATTCTCTTGCCAGAAGTGGTAAGAGTCCAGGTGACTCATGAGACATGCCCTTATAGACAATTTCAAAGCCATTCGTAATCCATCTTGATTTGAATTTCCCTCCCTGCATCCCATTGGTTAGATGTTTCAGGTTCACAGCCTATCTGAAAACACCTAAACTCCACCCTCATGTGGGTCTACACCCCTGTTTACATCTCTCATTTCCACATTTCAATTCTTCCTCCCCCCTTTCATCCTCAAACTTTATCTTTTATTTAGTAAAGGAAATGCCAAGCCATAAAATGCTTTTAGTCTCATCCAAGTTTGTCTGCATTAGATTTTATGATCTCCATAGCATGAGAAAGGAATTTTCTCCATTGCTAAGAGAATTGACCAAAGTTGTGAGTTGAAGCCTCAGCCCAGGATATCCATAAAAAAGGTCCTATTATCTAAGACAGCATCTGGGTCAATGGACCCCTTCCCTGTGTGGTCCAACAGTTTTTGATACACAAGAAAAAGTCCTTCTCAGAAGAAAAGGAAGGGAGTCTGATTTTAGAAATGCTGATTAACAGGTGGCCAACATCCCCCACTGTCTTCCACTGCAATCAATTTTATCTCTCACATTAGCCATCAGAATAACTTCTTAGGCTTTGAAAATTATGTTTCATATAATTTCTGTGGAAACAAATTCAGTCATCTGTTACAGAGATAGTATCTTGTTCATGAAATAGCCAGGGGTCCAGCATCAGTGTAAAGTTAGGAGGGGTCTAGGTAATAAAGGACTTTGAATTTGATTAGTAGACAGAACAGAGAGAGAATTCATCAACTATCTATTATCTGTATCTATTAAGTGCCTACTATGCATAAGAAATGGTATAAAGTGTTTGAGATACAAAGACAGAGAAAAACAATTCCTCCTTCAGAGAGCTTATAGCACAACAATGATGAAACTTAGAAATATAAAAGTGAATTCAGAGTAATTTAGTGAGAGATGAAACACTAACCACTAGGAAGATCAAGAAAGGTACAAGAAACCCCGGGGATTCTAGAAGGAAGCAATGAGGGGAGAATTCATCTAGTCAGGGGGCACAGCCTGTACAAAGATATGGACACAGATGGCATTGCCAGTTTGGGGAGCAGTTAATATTCCAGCCTGGCTGAAATGTAGAGTCTTGTGAAGGTAAATGGTATGAAATAAGTCTGGTATTATAGGTGGTAACTGATGGGGTACAGGCTGTGGGAACCCCCTGGAACTCTCCTTGAATCTTTGCACTTGATCTAGCTTTCACCTGAGGCCATAAGTCTGCCATTATCACTATGCCCAAATCTCTGTTATCCTTAACCTGACCTAGCCCTGCATTGTCTGTTATCTCTAGGTAATCCCATTCTCTGGATTCCTGCAGCCTGACCTCTAGTCACCCCAGTCCCATCAAAATCCTCCTTAGACTCCTCTAGATCCTCCCTGGACCCCTCCTCCCATCACCCTAGATTACTTGGCCACCCCGAGATCCCTCCCACAGTCTTTCTGTATATAAGATCCATCTTGCCTCCATGAAGGTGCTCAGATTCATTCTGGCCCACTTGTCAATACAAGCATCACAAATGCTCAGATTCCTTAAGAGTCTACCTAATGTGGTCGATTTTTAATAAACTTTGTTTTTCTTTGGCTGAAAGAAGGCTTGGGTCAAATTCATTTGGGCAACACCCGCATGTGGCTATTTCAGTGTCCCAGCACCCCTAAACCTCAACAGGAACCAGATTGTGGAGAGTTTTAAATGCCAAGTCAAGAAGTCTTTATTTATAAATCCCAGCTTTGCCACTCTGTGACCTTGGGCAGGTCACCTAACCTCTCCATGCCTCAGTTTCCTTATCTATAAAATGGTTACGCTGATAAATGCTATCTAAAGTCCCATCCAGCTACAAATCTATAAGCACAAGACTATAATGTTGCTGCAGTAGTATCAGTGAGAGATGATGAGGGTCTCAACTGAGGTGGTGTAAATAAAAAGAAAGGAATGGGTTGTGAGTGTTACTGAAGGAAGAAGCAGCAGAACTATACAATTGGCTGTAGCTAAACCCAGTTTACTTTCTTTACTCCCAAAGAGCAGGAAATGTACAAATGAAGTAAAAGAATGAACAAAAAAACCAGAATGTAGATGGGAATGTATTTATTACAAGGAAAACCTCATTAAAAAGTCAACAAAAAGACAGAAAAAATGTGAAGACTCCCCCCCAAAGTCCCCAATACAAGTAATAAACAAAATGGAATAAAAATAAAGCAACAAGAAAACTTCAGAAGGATGGCAAAGCACTGCAACAACAACAACATTGTGACGTACGCAAATTATAGTGGACCTGAAGAGGTTAAAGAAAAATGAAGATGGTAGAAAACCATATGTTTTTAGGGGTGCTTGAGACCCCAAAATACCGACATGCCGGGTCCTGCAGAAAGAATTCGATTCAAGCCTTCTCAGCCAAGGGAAAAGACAAAGTTTATTAAGGATTCACCATAATGGGTCGTCTTAAGAAATCCCACCCTTTGTGACACCTGTTTTCACAAGAGGGCCAGATTCAATCTACTGAGCTAGATTGAATCTGAATGCCTTCATGAAGACAAGATGATACTTACATACACAAAGATTGTGGGAAGGATTGAGGGTTGGTTTGGGATGACTAGAGGAGGGGTTTAGAGAGGGTCTTGAGGAGGAGTCTAAGCAGGAGCTTGATGGGACCCAGATGAGGTTAGACTCCAGGGACTAGGATGAAGTCAGACTCCAGGAACCAACAGAATGGGATTAAGGGTGGGAAGTAGCTGAAGGCATGGATATTGATAGTATCAAGCGTGGGAAGTAGCTGGACAATAAAGGGCAATTGTAGGTAGAGATTTGGGCCTAATGATAATGTAAGGTTATAGGGTCAGGCTAAGGCCAGATCAAGTGAGAAGATTCAAGGAGAGTTCAAGGGGACTGTACTCCAGGTTCAAGGGGGTTCCCAGAGACTGTGCCCTCATCATTCCAACTAAAATAAACTTCTAGTGTGCTTTAAAAGATGAATAAAAAAAAGGGAGAAATTAGGATGGAAGTTAGTGCTCTCAAATAATTAATAATGACAAAGGAGTAGTTTAAAACAAACATTGGTGACCGTCCCTGAAGGGGAAACTCCCAAAACTTTAAAACTGAAAATGCAGAGATAAAATAAAGAATATCCTAATAACTATTTCCACAAAAGTTGTTCAAATGAATAAAGAATATTTAAAAAAAATCTCACAGCCTCTTTCTTCAAGGATCTCGTGTTTTAATGAGGGAGAAAAAGTGCAAATGATTCTATATGTAAAAGATTTATATGACATAAGATGAAGGTACTTTCAGAGGGAAGGCTGTGGTAGGGAGAGGAGGATCAGAAGGTGAGGAAAGGCCTCTTTCAAATGGTGGGATTTGAACTGAAGCTTAAAGGAATCTAGGGAATCTAGGAGAAGGAGATGAGAAGGGACAGCACTCCAGGTAGGGTGTACAACCAGTTTAGAGTCTAAAGGTTGGGGGATAGAGTGTCATGTTGGAAATGAAACACATTTTGGCATATAAATCTAATAGCTATTGCGCCTTTAAGAAAATAAAGGAAAAAATAAAGTCAATGAATAAATAGTGGAAATGAATTTTAAAAATGAAGAATTTAGAGAAAAAAGGAAAGACTTGTGTGAATTGGGGGAGAGTAAAGAAAAGAGAACCCAAAGCAAAATACACAAACCAACTATGACAAGGTAAATGAAGACACTGCTGAAAGACAATGAGGTGCAAATAGAATATGAGAGCTAATATTGGTCCCAGATGACTGTTGTTAAAACACACTTTTTTCGTAAATTGTAAAAACATGGAAATCAATAGTAGAAGCAGGGAGGAAATTCAGTTTAATTCCATAATTCAATTCAACATTGCTTGGGCACCCACTATGTGCTAGGCACTGGGAATCCAATGGCAAAATGAATAACAATTCTTGGTTTGAAAAAAATAACACCAACACATAACAACAACCATAATATCATTTATATAGCAAATACTATGAGTCAGGCACTGTGCTCAGTAATTTACAAATGTTATGTCATTTGATCCCCATGACAACCATGGGAGTAGGTTGTATTATTATTATCATTTTACAATTGAGGAAACTCAAGCAAACCAAGGTTAAGTGACTTGCCCAAAGTCGCATGGCTTGTAAGAGTCTGAGGTTAGATTTAAACTTATCTTCTTGCCTCCAGGTCCAGGACACAATGTAGGAACTGCACGGCTGCCTCAAACCAAAAGAGTCTATATTCTACTGGGAAGATTTAGGGACAAACATAATTCAGTAAAGGGAAATTTGAGGAAAAAGAAAGCTTTATCCATTGAAAACATCAGTGAAGGTCTCATCCTGCAGGTAGCACCTAAGCAGAACATTGAAGTAAATGATGGATTCTAAAAGATAAAGAAATCAGCCCAAGACAGGCAGAGGGATGGAAGATGGGATGGCAGCTTGTAGGACACAAAGACTGTGAAAGTGAGTGATCAAAAATGTCTCAGAAGGTGAATCTGAGCCAGACTGTGGATGAAGAGGCAGCAGGGGAGCCACTGAAGATTTTTAAGGATGGGAATGAATTGGTTAGACCTATGCTTTAGTGATTTAAATGTGACAGCTATAGGGATTAGAAAGACATCAAAAAGTGAGGCCAGTCAGGAACCTGTTACAATAATCCATTTGTGATGAAGGCCTGAATTAAGGCCTTGAGAGAGGAGAAAAGAAGGTAAAAGTGAAGGACCAATCAATGGCAGGCAACCGACTCAATGTTGTTGGGGGGAGAGAGAAAATTCAAGGATAATTGCAAGGTTTGAAACCTAGATTAATGGAACACAATAGAGAATCAAAATGATTTGCAGATGAGAAAAATCACTCACATGGAAGCAGACAAAATTCCACCAGCAGCCCCCAATTCCCTTTTTAGAAATATTCAGAAAATGTCTTAATTATCCTAGTCTGAAGACTTTGGATTAATCTGAAAGAGAAACCTTATGAATCTTTATCATTAACTATAGGTTCTGAGAAAACACCTATATTCCTCTCTTGTTAATCAGCACAGCAGGTAATTACAGCAGTTCCCAGACAAGAGTGAGGAACCTTGGATTGATCCATCTTGATTACATTAGGGTAATGATCCACCTAAGAGAAAGAAGAAGTCTCTTTAGTCACCTTAATGGCAGTTAAAACAGTATTGAGCAGCCAGAAAAGAGAATCTTTGAAAGGAGTGATCCTTGAGGGATTGAATGGTTTTTAGGGAAATGATTCTTTAAGATTGAGCGATCATTATTCTGGATTGATCAAGCAAATACTAAAATTACCCTGAGTTGTAAAACAACAATTTATCTAATTGTGAAATTTTTCTTATTCAAGATTCCTATACATATTACTTAAAAAATAAAGTGTGTAGATAGGACTAAGAGAATGATGTGTTTTTAATCAGGGTAATGCTTAGAATTAAAATAATAATAAAGTAGTAAAAATTATTTCTGACAAATTGTGCTAATAATGCGTAGTGTAGTACATACGTATTAGCATGTATGCTATTCTCTTGTAGCACTTCTAGGAACTAACAGAATAGATGATGACTTCAATCTAGCACGGGATTGGAGGAGTAGGAAGAAATTGGTTTAGGGTGAACGTGTTAGGGATTGGGGAAATGTAAATGGGAGCTTGAAATGTTTTATTCATAACAGTGTAAATTGTCCTACTCTCCATTGTGGCAACTATTTTCCCAATTCCTCAAGGAGATAGTGTTGGATGAGTTATATTTATAATACAGTCCCTGATTTAATAGGGCTTACAGTCTAGAAGGACAGTATGTCAAGCGATCATTATGTAAAATAATACATTAAACCCATAAGAGAGGTGCAGGCAAAGTACCCTAGGTAGTTGAGTGGATGGAGTGTGGCTCTTAAGAGTCAGCTGGTAGTCAACAAGATATGAGTTCCAATCCTGCCTTAGCCACTTAATAGCTGTGTGACTCTGGGCAAATCACTTAACCTCTGTGTGCTTCAGTTTTCTTACATGTAAAATAAGCATAATACTTACTACACGATACTGTAACCCCTACCAGATAATACTCAATACCTGACTGCCAGGCTAGCTTCTTCCAACCTCAGATCATTTGAGATTTGATCCCTTTTCAGCTTAGACTGTTGATGTTTTCAAGATCCCTCTCAGCTGAATTATTCCTAGTTATGCACCTCCTGGTGTGCTCTATTCTAATGTTCCCTGGTATGAC
>JAQQSZ010009514.1:0-12755 GCA_028646595.1 Phalanger gymnotis
AGGCGGGCCTACTGGGCCTGGAGGCTTGTGTTCACAATACTGGAATGGGGAGGTTGGTTCGCTAATTTGTTGCTCTGGGCCCTGAATAAATTTTTGGATGCCTTCTGCTTGGAGAATTCTGTATACCCATCGATTTCGAACCATTCTGATATTTATATGATCCTTTTTGAGATCATAAATTCGGCCTTCCTACTACAAAAGGCAGTAATGAAATTGTGCTATTTGTGTTCCCTTGTGAATGTCTTTTTGTCTCCTTTTGTGTATTTTTAAATGTTTTATTAATGCTATTTTTTTCCTTTCTTTTTGTTTTTGTACCCCTCTCGCTACCTACTAAACCCCTTTCTTTCCAAATAGAAGTCATCTCATAATAAGTACGTAGTCCAGCAAAAGGAATAAATATATGGTCCATGCCTGAAAATGTATGTCTTAACCTGCTTCTCTGTGCCAAGAAGGGGGGAAGTCTCATCATCAAACTTCTGGGATTACTGGGATGATTAGTGTTCTGAAGTCTTTCAAGCTTGTTTTTCTTTACATCATTGTAGTTAGTCACAGTGTGAAGGGTTTTCTTGGTTGGTGAAAAAAAAATCAAAACTCCCCACAGCAATATAAAGTTATTGTAATTCCTTGCTCCCTCCCCACATACAACTGTAATCTCTTCTCTCTCTGTCTCTTTCAATGAAGTCTCTGTCATCCGTCTGTCTGTCTGTCTCACACACACTCACATCACTCTGTGCTCTTTCTTCTTGAACTTCTGACGCCATTCCAAAGCCCTCCCCTGCCCCATTTCTTTGGCTGTTCTGGTGGGAAGGATAAGAGTGAGGGTATCTGACTCTCAGAATTACTACCCCGTCCAGGACTTCCCAGTTGTCCTATAGTGTATGTCACTTAGTGGCCATCAGGCCCTTCAGATGCAGTCATACTTTTTCTGGTACTTTGCAACAGGAAGTTCCCATCAACAGAGGAGCAGTCACCATCTCCATCCATCCGGCTCCTAGAGAAAAAGAAAGAGGCCAAAGTGATGCATCAAGCCATGGAGGAAAAAAAGGAGGTGAGGGGATGCCAAAGAGGGGGCACAGTGATGAGTCAAGAGAAAGAGGCAGAGTGAAGAGAGAGCAAATGGGCAGTGCATAGGAGAGGGTGCTATAGTCTGTGTGTGTGTGTGTGTGTGTGTGTGTGTGTGTGTGTGTGTGTGTGTGTGTGTGGAATGGGATGTGGAAGGGAAAGGAGGAAGCTTTCTTGAAATGGGCCTAGATTTCACTGGGGATGGGAGACAGAAGCCCTCAACTATGGGAATCTTGGCCTGCTCACCTTCATGGAAGAAGAGAACAGAGCCAACCTCTTTTCCTCCTTCAACTGCCATCCCCTACCCAGGATATAGGCAAATCCTTGTAACTTCAGATTGATCCTGGTTTAGGGGCTTGCTTACATGGTCAAGGGTAGGGAATTGGTAGCAGTCTAAGGCTATACAAGGAGACAATTGCTGAGTCTGCAAGGATTGTGTGGGACATAGAGCCCAAAGAACGCCCAGCTGCTAACAGCCACGAGGCCCAAGCAGTAAGTTCTGACTTTTTTCATACGGTCCTGTAGATGTTTAAAAGGAGAATGGAGGCCCTGAATCTGCGTTGGGAGGAACTTGGAGCCAAGGAGGCACAACTAAAGGCTCATATAAAGAAGTTTGAGCAGTTTATACAGGTATGGGTGAGAATCTAAGCAGCTACAATGTCCCTACTCCATATACACTCATTCATCACCTCAACCCTCTGCCCAAAAACCTCATATGGCCACCTCGTACCTCTAGAATAAAGCCTATGCCTTCTGAACCTGGCATTCAAAACCATTCACCATCTGACTCCAGCTTCCTTTTCTAGGTTTATTTCATAATGCAGACCTTAAATGAATTCTGTTCCAAACAGACCGATCTACTGCTGCCAATTCTCATCTTACCTTTTTAAAACTGAGTTCCTTTGCTCACATGGTCCCCCATGTCTGGAATGGACTCCCTCCCATAATCTCTATCTATGGAAGTCCTGCTTTCATCAAGGCTCAAACTCAAATGCCACCTTCTATAAAAACTTCCCTGGCCACAGCCCAGGTAACCCTTCAAATTCTCCTAACACTATGGTTGTACCTTTCCCAAACACCTAGTACATTTGTGATGTGGTTATTTCTGTACACATTTCTTTCCCCATACTAGAGTGTATGTTCTTTGAGGGCAAAGAGTGTGTCTTTTTTCATCTTTGTATCCCTATGACCTAACATAGTGTCTTTTATAAAGCAGGCCTCTGGCAAACATTTCAACAAACAATTGCTGAGTACCTGAGTATAAGTGTTGAGTGTAGGAAGGGCCTTATGCTAGGTAGGCATTGTAGGGGTTACAGCAAAGAATAGGACACTTCTCTTCCTCTAGAAGTCTGTAGTTTAATTGGGAAGAGAAGACACAAAAAAACTATAATGCACGCAAGGTGGTATAGAATAAGCATAAGGGGCACAAAACGTGTCATAAGGAAGGTGTTAACGAGAAGGAAATGATTTCTTCTATGTTCTTCTTGCATCTGACCACACATGTACAATCTGTAGCTGCTTCATCTGACTCAGTCGCCACAGAGTCTGCCTATCTCTGCTGCTCTGGTCCACTTCTGTTTCCCTCCATGGCCTGGCCTCTGTTCATCACAATCATTTGTTTTTAGCACTTTTTCTGAAATAATCCTTTGGAGTTTGCTGTGTTCGCATTATTATCCCTAACACAGAGAGAAGAAAACTGAACTTGAGAGATTCTAAGTGACTGAAGAACAAATTATTTCAAATTTCTTTCTCCTCTGTAAATTAGAGGATTGTTTTAAATAGTGTGTTTATCAAGTCTGCAGATGAGACAAAGCTGGGAATGAAAGCCAATACACCGGATAACAAATAAAGGAGTTAGGATCTAAGAGATGTTGACAAGCTGGAAAGCCATATGGTGTGTTGGAAAGAGTGAGATTTGGAGTAGGAGGAGTCAGAAGACCTCTGTTCAAATCCTGCTACTTACTCTTTGTATGACTATAGGGGAGTCTCTTAGCCCATTTGAGGGGTACACATCCTCTTCTGTAAAATGAGGAAGTTGGATTTAATGGCTTCTAATGTCCGTTTCAGCTCTAATTTATGATCTGAATGTAATCCTTCTCTCAGAATCAATGAAGATTGGAGATCTGTTAGCTAGATAGAAGCTTCATCTGGCTTCTTCTGGTTCTAGGAGAGTCGATAGAATTTTCTCCAGTTGGGAGAGACAGAGATTTTGACTTTGAAAATAAGACAATAGTGATGGTAGAAAATTCATTGAGGGCCAAGACTTTTCAGGTGCATGATCAAGCCATAGGCCAAGTGAGTCCTCTGACCAGAGCTAAAGGAACCATAAGGGCCAGATGCATTTTATACAGCAAAAGGACAGTAAATAAAGATGATTCTTAGTAGCCATCAGACCAAAAGAATGGCTGCCTATCAAGACTCCTTGGAATTCCTCCAGTGTGATCCTGAATGGGGGAATCTGCTCTTTCCTATATACCTTAATCTATTCCTTGCTATTACTCGTCCCAGCGGAGTACAGGGGGCGGGGTGGGGGGGAAGGAAACCCTTACTAGCTGCAGACTAAGTGGCCAATATTTAGAACAGATAGCTCTGGAAGCAGCACTTTTGGTTTTCTTCTTATGTGTTTGAAACTGTATTGGAACCAGATAGTTATTGAATTCATGTCAATTCTATTTGAATGCACACAGATAAATTGGAAACGAGAGGGAGCAAATCCAGAAGAGAAGGAGATCTAGATTCGTAAAGTCAATTTGAATTTTGCTGGTGTAAATTGGCTAGAGTTTTGGAGCCATACAATTAATAGAAATGAGAGTCTATTTGAAATGGGGAGAGGAGGGGGGATTAGAGAAAATAATCTCTGGAAAGATACTCCTAGTTAATTCAAGGCAGTGTTGCCACAGGAAGTGGGTGAGCCACCTGAGTGAATAGCTATTTTTTTGTTTTAATATGTTTCTCTAAAATTAAGTGTATACTGTTTGAAAGGAAATCCACACCCCAGAAGGCAAGTGAGTTCTTAGGGAAGCTTAGCCCACACCTACAAGAAAGGTGGCAATGAATTCCTTAGGCTTGTGCAGATAGGGCTCCAGGCTTGAAACTGATAGATAGCTTGGCCTGCTTGGTTCATTAATGCCACTTTATGGCTTTACTACGACCTATGTTCATGATCTCCTTGGAGTAATGTTCCCATTTCTCACTAACTGCCAAGGTGGTATATAGGGTCATCTCCTGGACTCTGGTGTACCTTTGTGCTCATGGGTAGCAGGCCTATTTTGTCTTCCTACCTGTAGCACCTAACACAGTGCAAGGCATATATAGTAGGCAGCTAAGAAATCGTTGTCGGATGATGGAAGAGGATGCTAAGAATCACACAGTTTTTAGACTGTTTAGAAACATTGATTTACTGGTTAGTACTCTAATTTGAGATTCTTATCCAGTAATCAATGATAACCTCATTTAGAGGAAGTTAATCATAACAATCTTTCTCATCTTGCTATAAAAGAAAACAGAAGATATAAGGAAGTTGTATTCAGAGGGCAAATAAAGGAGTTGGTAGAATTGGTTTTTAACACATATCCAAAGGGATATAATTTCGTGGGTTACTTAGTTATCTCTTATTACAGTACTCGTCGTGAACAAAAAGCAAAAAGACTCCCATGTACATAATTATAGTTTGTATTGTAGAGGATGGGGACACAGGAATTTTATGTAAAACTCATTAAAATCCTCTAGTGAAAGTATCTTCAATGCAAAGGTAATATAGGGAAGTATGGCGAAAACTTGCCTTAAGATTGAGCCATTAGAGAAGTTACAGGTAAATGAGAGAGGTTAAAGGTTTGTAGATGACACTGAAACCTGACAAGAAAAGGATTAGAAGGTACTAGTAGATATGACGCAAACCAAACAAAACCACAATAATATCTTATCGGAAAGGAGATTAGTCATTTCCACATGAACTTTCTGCACACAATCAGACCGTTATTTGTTCGAGCAAAGATCAAAATCAATACCTGCTGAGGATAAATTATAAAAATGAGATTTGGCATGAAGCTTAGGCAGCTTCAAAACCGACTTATCTAAACAAATTATCGATGCGAAAAGTGGGAAAAAGACAAAAGAATAAACATTGACACATAATGCACTTTTTAAACAAAATTTGGTCAATTTAAATCAGTCACCACAAGAAGATCATAGTAATCTACAAGCTGCCTCAGACAACGGACGCTTTTAATTCCTTTGCCAGGATCAAAGATCAAGCAAACACAGGCAACGCTAGTTTAGTAAGTTCATTTGTGAAATCTTATAGGGAGGTGGAGGCGTATGAGCAGTAGCACCTCGAAAAAACAGAAAGAAAGGATAGAGGAGAAAACAAGTTACAGAAAAGTCAGTAAGAGAATGAACTTACTAAAAGAACAACAAAACAGACAAACGGAAAAACTCTGTCAAGATTTCTATAACCTACTATTTTTTTTCAGTCGATGATCGCAGAGCCACCATATCTGCACTTTTATCACAATATTTGATGGTCTCATATTTGGCTTGGCTCGTATTAGGTAGAAATGGTACTATAGAGAACACTGACAGGATGAGAAGCTGGAGTAGGCCAAACACATACAGAAGTTTATGCTGGAAGTGACATCATTTTTAGGGCATTGAAGTACTGATTCTCTTGAGAATTTGGAAAATAGGATGCCAAAGGCATAATAATCATAAACCTTATTATGGAAAAAGGGCAATTGAGAAAGTATCATTACATACTGATCCATATGCTTTTCCATCTCTATAAAATGGAGGGCATCCTTGGTAAAAGTTTGAGAAAGGATCAGGGAGATTTTCAAAATGTTATAGAAGAGACCACATTTTTGCAGTCTCACAGTTGAAATGTAGAGAATACAAGATCCCACTGTTTGTTTTTTTGTCATCTTGTTTGTTAATTCTAAGAATTCATTTTATGTTGCCTCAAAGGTTCTCCTCTAAAAAGATTTCTTCCTTGCATATGCAAAATACACAAGAGTCTTTGATAAATGCCACAATATACCTTTTTCAACAACCTTTTTATTAATATTAAATGAGACATAAAATCAGAAGTCATATACTAATGGTGTTAGCCATTGTTATGGAGGGTGCCTAGTGCAGAGTTCAAAAGATGGTAGTATTGCCAAATGGATAATGAAATCTTCCAGATGCTCCTATTAAATATATATATATATAGTTACGTATAGACACACACATATATATAAAATTATAGATTATATTTTGCCTCAAGCCTCAGAATGCTGTAGAGCCTCCTAAATGACATCCATTACCATTCAAAAGAGTTCAGTCTGACTGAACTACTTACTACCTGCACGACCTTTTGCAACTCTTTGGGGCTCATCTATAAGTGGGTACAGCCCATCTACTCCCATATAGGAAAAAAACCCAAATGGATAAAAATTGCCTATTGCTCAAACTATAATATGCATTTAGATGAACAACTCATTGAGCTCACAGTCATATATATTTTTATTGTCCATTGCCCATAGAACAAAAGCTGAGCAATAGGGACCCATGAGGTTCTCTCTGAAATAAATGTCCGCTTCTTAATATCCACATTCCCCTGTTGGAGAAGTGGTGTAACATAGTAGATAAAAAGCCAAGAAGACCTAAGTCCAAGTGCTGCTAACTCTGTCACCTACTGACTGTGTGACCCTGGACGAGTCTCTCAGAGACCCCAGCAACTTCCTAAGGCTAATTGCAGAATAGGTACTGGTTACACCATGGAGAGAAGTATAACAGGAAAGCATAGTAAACTGGTCACATAGTTAAAGGATAACAGATGTGCTCCACTGATATTCCCATGATGTCAGGAGATCCAGCAGATACACTCAAGCATATTAGATGGGCGCCCAGAGGAAGATTTATAGAAGAGCATAGATCAGAGTCACATGCAACAAAAAGGCTCAACTTGGTTGTTGTTTGCACTATCAGAAGTTGTAACTACATTGATGAAATTACATATCTGCTGAAGTATGGAAATAGCATACAGATTGACTTATTTGAAAGGAACAATTGTGGTCACTTATTGGGCCACTTAGGATTTAGCCTTAAGGGTGAATTATGTCTTGTTCTTGCTGAAAATAAACCAGACGTTTTATAAGCATCCTTCCTTCTGATTGTACTTGACTTGAAAGAAAAGATGGTGGTAGGACCAAGGTAGGTTGGGTGAAGATGCAACCATTGAGTACAGTGGAAAGGATTTGGAGTCAGAAGATCAGGATTCAAATGTAGATATTCTACTTACTACCTATGTGACCTTTTGCAACTCTAACCCCCTTGGTACTCATCTATAAAAAGAGAGGACTAGACTCAATGACCTCTAAGATTCAGTGTTCTCTCAGCTCTCAGTTTACGATCCTATGATCCACAGACCAACATTATAGGAGTAAGGAGGTGGCAAAGCAATAGTATCTAAGCAATACACAATCCATCCTTCCTCAGAAGTGTGGGCCCAAAGTGATGGCCCCATTCACCTTGGGTGATGTAGTGGAGAAGGGAGAGGGGGGACAGGGTATCCATCACCTGATGAGTGTTCCTGGCCAAAGCACTAGAATGTTTTCTTCTCATACCCATTTCCATCCAAGCAGCCTCACTCTGAGGAAATACCTCTACAGCCTTTGAGGCTCCTGGTCTCTTTCTTGCCTCATCTCTTCAAAGTCCGAGCAATGCTTCCAGAATGGGAAGGAGGAAGCAGCCTGTGTCTAGAACAAAGAACTCTACAATGTCAGAGATGGAATAGACTTCAGACATCTTAGAGCTGGCTGCCCTCTCTTACTTTACAGAGGAAAAAACTGAGGACAAGAGAGAGAAAGTTAGTTGCCCAAGTATATATAACCAGCAAACCCAATATTTAGATTAAGGTCTATCAATTATTTCCCATACTTTTTACATGATCACAGTCTATCCTGTCTATCCCTAGTGTGACAGGCATTCTACCACAGAAATTTCCCAAACTACTTTTTAACATAATTAACACACATGCACACACACACACACATTTACATTTTACATCATTACATCTAACTAATCAATCGGGGGGGGGGAGCTTAATCTGCAGTGATTGGAATATGACAACCTTAGGCAAATCACTGCCCCTCTTTGTGCCTGTTTTTCTCTCTTGTGAATTGAAGTGTTTGAACTAAGTGATCTCTGAATAAATCTGGAACTCTTTCCCAGCTCTAAAATGCTAAGATCCTAAGGAAGTTGCTATAACCTCTCAAACTTTCTGCGCCTCAAACTCCCACATTTTCAGCAGAACAATTTTACCTGAATGTTTTTAAGGTGTTCTGCAAGATCTAAATGATGGCCTTGGCAGTATTGTAGGGAAGATCTAAGAAGTAGCTGTCTGCAGGGGAGAACAGTCTTCTATAGATAAATGGTCCCACTCTAGGCCTGCCTGGGCAAACAAGTAAATCTCATGGAGGAATTTTAGTACCAGAGATCCACTCTGTACAATGGAGACCATAGAAATAAATCCTCTTAGGATTCAGGTTTAATGTCATGAATTCTCCATCCCTGGAGATATTCAAGGAAAGGCTGGAGTACTACCTGTCAAGGTGAGGACCACCTATATCAAGCAGAAAGCTGGACTAGCTGATCCAAAGGGGTGCCTTCCAGTTGTAATATTCTAATGACCCCAACACTATGCCCCTTGCTAGGCCAGCCACAGGAGCAAGACAAAGCTGCTTGACCCATGCCCTCTCTACTCCCTACATGTCCTTCTGGGGCCTTCCTCTAGGAAAATGACCAGAAAAGAATTCGAGCTCTGAAGAAAGCCAGCAAAGAGAGAGAAATGAAGAGACTGCGGGTGAAAGAATTAGCTAGGGCAAAGCAAGAGATGGCTGCCCTGAGACAGGAGCATCAGAGGGTCAACGCCAAATTGCAGGACTACTCTATATTTCAAAAGTACTTGGAGAGGGTGGTGGAGAACTCTGAGGTAAGTGAACTAATTTAAGTTGGGGGCGGGGTGGGGCGGGGGAGAAGCAAGTTGAAGCTCATCTTTCCTTCCAGCTGATCAGCCTCTCACACTGGGGGACAGTACTCGGTCCTGAGGTTAGATGTCCCCAAGACTGTGAGTACCTCTGGCTTCTTACTGGCTCAGGTCAGAGTGTCCCAACCTTTATTCTCAGTAACTTAGGCTGTTCCTTAAGACCTTCAATGGGCCTTCGAGAAGCAGGAGATCTTAGGCCACTGATGGAGATGAGGGCAGGATGTGGCTGGTAGCATGTTAAAAGTTTTCAACCCTTGGGGAAAAAAATTGGAGCATACATCCCCATCATATTCATTTTTATTTAATTACTTGTTGCTTATATATCATATACATGTATCATTATTCTTGTATATTAAGTATATTATAGAACATGTCCCAAAATAAATTTTTAAAGGATGCATAGGAAGTTGGAACTCTCACTTTGGAGACCTCTGAATTATAATATAGGCAACCCTTCTCCCTCAAAAAAAAACCCTAAGGTTTTTTAAAGATTATAATCTATGCTCTTATTTTATAAAAATTAGGTTTGGGGAAAAAACACCGCCTACACTTAGATCAATATGGCACTAAATACTAGAAAGCCTCTACCCTACCCCCCCCCTGCCCAGGCTCTTCTCAAAAGTATTTTCTCCTCTAAAATCTTTCCCTAGTGCCCAAAATTCTAACATAAGCATTATATTCAAAGAATGTCCATTCTGAAAAGGCCCTCAAAGGTCACCTATTTTAATCAGAGGTCCAAAGAGGCTTATGGACTTCTCCAAAGTAATAGAACTAATAAGTGGCAAAGCTAGGACTGAGAATTCAGTCTCCTGACTCTAGGACCTATAAGCACCCAGTCATTGAGAAAGGGAAAGGGAGGGATATAGACCCTGACTCTAATTCTAAAATCCTATGACAGAAGCAGAGTATTTCCTGAGCATTTACTATATGCCAGGCACTGTGCAAAGAACTGGGGGTACAAATACAAGCAAGCAAGACAGTTTCTGTCCTCGAAGCTTCCATTCTAATAGGAGAAAGAGAATACACTACCTCACAACAAGGGAAACTGGATTATGGGGGAGGTATACCCTTGTAGAGGCATGGTTTGGATCAGGTGGCTCAGAAATGAGGTTGGGGCCTGGTTCCTGGCAAGATAAGGTGAGAAAGGAACTTGGGAGTAGTAACCCCTCAGAGCCAAAGATGGCTCCAGTAGCAGACTCTTGAAGATGAGGGCGGGGGTGGGGAACGAGATGAAGATGTTGGCCAGAGTGCAGGTGGGTGTATCCTTGTGCACTAAGTGTACCCAACCTGGATCCTCTAGGCTGAGAGGACAGAGGGCTCTCCTTTCTTCCCTCTCAAGCTTATCACGCACACCCGCCTGGGTAGTGAGTCGGGCCCACCCTAGAAGGCTCCATTCAACACAGAAGGGCCACCAGTTAGGTGACCATACACTTTCAGTCCAGATTCTCCTTCTTACCCCCCTCTCTCCTCTACCTCACTCACATTCTCTCCCACTAGTTCAACAGTGTAGTATTTATCTTTGTATTACAGAGAAAGAAACTGAGGCTGAGAATGAAATGACTGCTCATTGTCATATAGGTAGTAGCTGTCAGGGCCGAATGTCGGTTTTCTGACTCTGCTTCCCTCACCTCCACAGTGCATCATTATTAATAGCCTCATCTTAGGCTATTCCACTTTTTAGGACTGGTGGGGAAGAATGTGAGTGAGGTAGAGAAGAAAAGAAGGTAAGAGCTCGTCTATACGTGGAAAGTGTATGATCACCTAACCTGTGGCCCTTCTGTGTTGATTGGAGCCTTCTAGGGTGGGCCCACTCACTATCCGTGCAGGGGCATCATTAGCTTGAGAGGAAAATAAAGAAGAAGCTGCAGTAGAGGCTCCAGGGTAGGCCGAGCCCACCACCCAGGCAGGCACATGATTAACCTGACAAGGGAAAAAAAAGAGAGCCTGGAGCCCTTAGTCCTCCCAGCTTAGAGGCCCCAGTCTGGATACCCTCAGTGATTCCAATATGGGAGCAGACAGAACGAGAGAGGTAAATTTTCAAGGTAAGATGATATCACCACCACTCTTCTAAATCCAAACGGGTTGGGTCTGCCAAGTTCGTTTTTGTCATTGTTGTTCATCCTTTGTTCTCGAAGATGACCGATAGATGGGTCTGGAAGGCAATGATCCCTATTCCCTTCCAAACTGATATAGTTTGAGGAGATCCACGAGGTTATTGGACGCTATAAGACTCTGGTGAGCATGCACCATGATCTGATGCAGTCAGCCCAAGAGGGGCAGGAGAAAATCGACAAGGCCAAGGCCCGGCTTACCCGCTACGTGGAAGAAAAGGACGATGAGGTCCTCCAGCACAACAACGAGCTTGCCAGGTTGCAGATGCGCTACGACCGTGCCCGTAGCGATGTCATCATTTGGGTAAGAAGGCCTTCACGTCATAGCGTTATCAGAGCTAGGAGAGAGCTCAGAGATCATCTCATTTTATAAAGGAGGAAACTGAGGCCCATAGAAGAGAAGTGACCTCCAACGTCACACAGTTAATAAGTAGGAGAGCTGGGATTTGAACCAAGGTCTTCCAGCTCTCAATCCACTGCCCTTTTCATTGTGCCACACTACTCAGGAAGGTGGTGTCTCCCATCCCTTTGGGTGCCAACATCACGATGACCCCAATATCCAGAACCTTGTATTCTTGAATTTGGCCCATTCAAGGTTGGAACATAATAATTCCAACTTCCAAGAAGAAGAAAGATACAGATCCTCATTCTGCTCTCAGTAGAATCGGGTAATGGTGGTAACTGTTGGCCTGACTTAAGCCTTGACCTTCCCCACACTGACAAAAAGGGTAATAGGGGAGCGAATAAGGGGATGAAGTCGTCCATCTCCTTGCTTTTGTGCAATGCTACATTCCGGACGTCCCAGACAGAATGAGGCCTTCCCAAGAAGCATAAAGCAGCCCAAAGAGGAGGTTTATTGAGTCCAGGTTGCCTCCTGACCCGCCTAGTTGTAGTAGTAGTTGAGGATTAGATGAGTCCTACTTCCTCCCTGGGTCTGCAGTATTCATTGTTCTACCTTCCTCACTACCCCTCTTCCTCTCTACTTCCAGGAATCTCGATGGGCACACATCCAGAATACAGCTGCCAAAAAAACGCTCCTGTTGGGCACCATCAAGATGGCAACCCTGAACCTCTTCCAAATTGTGAGCAAGCAACTGAAGGAGACTACCACACAAGTGCCTGTGGAGGATACCCACAAGCAGCTGGACATGGTAGGAGGGCAAGGATAGCCCTTTACAGGGCATCAGGGGTTTCTGATGATAGGGTCATGGAACTTCATTACGCCACAAGAATCAGGCCTTGTCATGATCATTAGACATATTCCAGAGTTCCAAATTCAATAGTCCTGGAGGAGATCAGGAAAGAGTGGGTATTTGCGGGGGGGTGGAGCCAAGATGGCCGCATGAAAACAGCGTCTTACCGGAGCTCTCTCACAAGTTCTGTCAGATTCCCATAAAAAAGTGAATTTGAGCAGATTTGAGAGAGTTAGAAACTGCAAGCAGTCTGAGTGGGGCAAATCCCCCAGCCCAGAGAGTCTGAAAGGCTGAAGGAATGAATTTGTAGGCTAGGAGAGTGCTCGGCGTGCAGAGCTGCCCCAGACGGGACCAAAGCAGAGG
>JAQQSZ010009515.1:0-12755 GCA_028646595.1 Phalanger gymnotis
CTAGGTTATGCTGACCAAAAATGTGGTCATATCTAAAGATTGATGCGAAGGGTTTTCTCAAAGTTGTACATCGCAAACAACAACTATGTCTTATTTGAGAACTAGCCCCATACTGATCAATCATTTATTGTTCCCATGTTCCTTTGATTATATTCAGACACTTGGGAGGAATGAGGCACCTCTTTTTCTGATTTCAGGGACTTGTACCTGTTTTCTTTCCTCTTCCAACTTGGAAAGTCCCTAATCTTTTCTCTAATTAGAAATCAGATTACCTAATGTTGTATTGCTTCCTTTTAATTAATTGGTCTTATTTAATTGTTTTTAATGTCTAAAAGTCTGTCTCTCCCTGTATTGGGGATCTAGGCCTAAGCAGAGGATGTCTGGACTTGATTTGTTGAGCAGTTGCTATGTTTTGCTTAATAAATCGATATGCTAAGATTGAATCTGTTTCCTCAGTATTTTCATCTTTCACCTGCCACAAGCCTGCATCACTTAATGTTATACTTTCTATCATTTTTCTTCAAAGTATTTTTAAAAGGTGTAACTTTGAGAAAAATTATATTGATGACTATTATATAAAAATAAAAGACATTTCTGAATGTCCCCTGCTATTCCAAAAAATAAGTATTAACAAATACAGCTAACAGAAAGTGTACCTTTGCCCCACAGTATGTACAGTGTTGTATCTGAATGGTTTCATGCTTCTCTGAAACAGTGGAGAGGATAGGTTTCATTATCTGTTTTCCAGCATGATTTACATTTTCAGTTCCTTAGAGTTTGGCTTTTTAATTATCTTTTCATTTCATTTGGTTCTGCTTCTTTTACTCAGCATCATTTTATACAAATCATATTTCTCAGAATTTCTTATATTCATCCTTTCTTATGGTACAATAACATCCTACTATATTGAAAAACCACAGCTTGTTCAGCTGTTACCCCAGTTGATTGGCATCTACTTTCTCCCAAAATTTAGAGCTACTACAAGTGTACCTATGAATAGGTTCCAATAGTTTTCTAGAATGGTTGGATTAATTTACAGCTTCACAATAAATAGTATATTTATTAGCCTCTTTTCTAACATTAAATGTTTGCTTTTGGGAGGGTCATATTTGCTGAGTGTGATGTCAAACCTTAGAGTTGTTGTAATTTGCATTTCTCTTTTTAGTGACATGAAACACTTTTCCATGTGATTGTTGACAGTTTGTAACTTTTTTCTGGAAAACTGTTCATATCCTTTGGTCATTTATTATTGGGGTCACATCATACTTCTAAGGACTTACTACATAGTATACTAATATTACTATCAGTTATTTAGAGCGACACTTTCATGATATAGTGTTTCATTGAACAAACATTGGATCCTGGGGGATAAAGTAAAGAGAGATTATCAGATGGCTTGAATTTTGTGGGCTGAGTAAAGTAAATTAGACTTTTATTTAATAAATATCATTTCAGTTTTCTCCATAAGTTAGTTACCATCATGTCATAGTTTCCCATTCTAGTCTGGAAATAGCAAGAGCTTTGTTTAATGAAATATTATCCCACTGAGGAGGGAAAAGGAAAGTTAAACATTGTTTATGTAACTTGTTCATTTGCAAAATGCTTTACAATCATATTTCTGCTGGTATAAAGAGTATCAGTTTGTCTCTTAATAATTAATTAATAAGCATTTATTATGTGCCCACCATAAGCATCATGTTAACTTCAGTTAATTGTTGTTCAGTTGGTTTAGTGTCTTGGCTCTTTGTGACCCCATTTGGGGTTTTCTTAGCAAAGATACTGGAATGGTTTGCCATTTCCTTCTTCCCCTCATTTAATAGGTAAGGAAACTGAGGCAAACAGTTAAGTGACTTGCCCAGGCAAAGTAAGTATCTGAGGCTGGATTTGAGCTCAAGTCTTCCTGACACCAAGTGGGACGCAGTACCCACTATAACACCTAGCTGCCCTAAGCCTCAGCTCATACCTCAGCTCAGCTTACCTAAAAAGATAATGCCAGCAAAACTAGCATTTAAAAAATATTTCTAGTGCTTAATACTCCTGGTGTCTTATAATGTTTTAGAAACTTCTAGGGACTAATACTCATTTTCTAATTTGGTAAACTATCTTCAAGCATCTTGTATTGGGGATGCTTGAAGGGTTTGGCCTTTGTTTCCTTTGATTAATTCAGTGTCTTAGATTGAGTCTTACTAGGTGCTAAGCCCCAGGCCCAAACCCTTATCTATTAGGTGCTAAGCCTATGTGGGTGTGAATTGGTAACTAAGGTGGGGCTCCAGGTGGGGCCGGTGAAAGGAGGTGCTAACTCCAGAGCCAATCATAGTATGCTCCTACTGGTCCCTCAGAGGAGGAGAACAGAGCAATTTGCTTAAGCCTCTCAGTCCTGGAGGCAGCCCCTGGAAGCTGGAGGGCCTTCCGGCTGAACTCAGATGCTGATGGTTTTCTTGGTAACTACGAATTGTATTTGATCTGTTGATGTTTGTAATTTGTTTGTATTTGCTCTGAAGTTCAGGGTGCTGGCTTTTTCCCCCAAGGAAGTGAATAATATTTGTATGCTGGATTAAATTGAGATTGTTAACCCCTTAGTTGCTTTCCTCCTAAAGCAGATCAAAAGAACTTGGGCTTGCAGCGTCCTGTGTGCTGGTTGTTGTTGGTTTTACACCCCACCCCACAGCAGCTGCTAGCCTGATAGTTGAAACACATCTCTGCCTTTGTACCTAGCTACTATGGCAAGTAGATGGATTGCTCATCTTGCTCTAGGTGGGAGGCTCATCTTCCAGAGTTCAGATCTGGCCTCCACACACTTAATTGCTGTGTGACTCTGGGCAAGTCATTTAACCCTGTTTCTCTCAGTTTGCTCATCTGTAAAATGAGCTGAAGAAGGAAATTTAATTATTAAATAATTTTGCCAGGAAAACCTCAAATTGGGTCATGAAGAGCTAGGCATGACTGAAAAAGACTGAACAAAACCATAGCTACTCTATGGGAGAACCATAGTCAGTGCTACCTCTACAAAAGTAAAGGCTATTAATAACACTTTTGTTAGTGCTTCAGAGACTGCCTTGCCCAGTTTTTGCCATTTTGGTTATTAGAAGGTAGTGTCATTCTGGCCAGTTTTTTGAGTTGTTCTCCTAGATTATTAAATAAGTACTAAGAATGTTTCTTCTGCTCTTATACCAACCACGGTACAAATGCATAATAGCTTGTGAATCAGTGGAAGAAAAAAAAAATCACTGATCTTTCTACAATCCTAAGAACTGAGTTTGATGCCCAGGCCTGGCACTCAGCCGATAAACTCTGTGATCTTACTTAATCACGCCATCTTAGTTTCCTCGCCTTAAAATGGGGGTCATAGCAATACTGGTTACGTTTCACTGCCTACTTCACAGTGGTATTGTGATGAAAATAGTTTAGATTTTATTTTGTTTCTCAAATTCAACTTGCTTTTATTAAACACCTACTACTATACTAAGTGCTTCAGAGTCTTCATATATTTTGAAGTACTATTATTAATGTGTGGTTTGCTATTAATTATTAAGAGAGAAACTAGGAAGGAAATCCCCAAGTAGTCAGACGAGCATGATACAGGTTTATGTGATCGATGAATCCAGAATTGGTTGGGACAATATAGACTGGAAAAGTCATGTATTGTCTCTAACTTCATGAATTGTTAATAGGACAGATTGATAGCAGACACCAATAAAACATCCTCCCTTAGAGCCAAGCAGTTGGGAAGTTATTCTTAAATAACTTTAAGCCCTTTGATTGGGCCTAAGTTGGAATAATCAGATGAGAAATGTATTCTTATCCCCTTAGAATTTCATTCAACTAACCAAATTCACCTTTTACAGATTAACAATAGTAACACCCAACGTCTTGGCTTTTTTTGCCCCCAAGGCACTTTAACATACATTATCTCATCTTCTCTGCTATATTTGTGGCAACCCCTTGAAGTAATTAAGGGTGGGTAGCATTCCTATTTTAGAGGTGTAATTGAGCCACAGAGGAAATTAAGTTAAATGCCTAATTTGTTTCCCCTTCTACTTTGGCTATCAGGACTCTTAAGAGTAGTAAATGTGTAAATCCTAGAAAAGTACATGGAGACTTGCTTATAGCTAGTGAAAAGAATGGGATAAGAAACACAGGTGTCTCAAATCTTAGCAAGTTTACTCTTTCCACTGATACCAGAGCAGCCTCTAATTATTGGATAGCATACTTGGACACTGAAAGAATTTAATGAACGTCCAAGGGGAGTCCAGTGAGCTTAATTTTAATTTCTAGCAAAATTCTAGAATGTGTTAATTAGATGAACGATTAGTAAATAACTAAAAGTGGTGATAATAAGGGGCCATCATGGTTTCAAGAACTTTAATGTTGGAGCAGCTATAGAAAGGCAGGTAAACTGTGCTGTTAGTTTTGCTTTAGTCCTTTTTTGTAGTTGTTATGTGTGTTTAAGAAAGGGGCACATCTATTCCGAAATAATTGTTTTTTTGCTTTTTGGGTAGGGCAGTTGGGGTTAAGTGACTTGTCCAAGGTCAGAAATAATTGTGATACATATATACACACACACTTTATTTAAATATCATTTACCTAGAATTTAGAGTAAAACAATTGTTTCTAATGATATTGTGTACTCGACTAAGAAATGTGTATTAAATAAATAGTAGTAAAAAACATTTATTAAGCACTCACTGTATGCCAGCTTTTTAAGTATGGAGATACAAACAGGAAAAAAGCAAGAAAATCCCTATTCTCAAGGAATTCACACTGTAATTTGGTGAGACAGCACATAAAATAGATACAGCTATGGGCCAGAAGGAAACTCCCAGGTGTAGTGATAGGTCAGATTGCAAGGCCCGGAGGTCCATAGGTTACATAACTCCAGTCCTTCAACAACATTACAGAATGTAGGGGCAGGGCAGATCCCTAAGGGCTGGAGAGTCTTCAGTCTCATTGGAAAGAATGGACATGTTGACTTTCATCTAATCCAAACCTTAAGTCAGGACACGGCCTAGTGGTGGTGGTCTTCCTTATTTGCACTCCAAGCTAGATATTTTCTGGGTCGGCTTAGGGATAGAGGAAGGGACCAGTGAGGAGTGCAAGGAAAGATCCCAGATGTAAGACTTAAATGATGAATACTTGACTGCTGAACACTTGTCAGTGATGTAGATAAAGGTATATATAGAGTGCCCTTCAGGTTTGAAGGTGACACAAAACTGAGAGGAACAGTTAACAAATGGCAGAACCCAAAAGATTTTAAAGGCAAAATGATGGACTGAATCTAATAAGATGAAACTTGAAACTTAACAGTTATGTACCTAAGTTAAGAAAAAAAAATCTGCTTCAGAGTGCAAGATGGCAGTTATAGGCTCAGATTGCAGTTTATTGGCAAAGATTTAGAAATTTTTATGAACTTCAAGCTCAAAAATGAATCAGCCTGACAGAGCAGCCAAAAAAAAGTTGATAGGATCTTCTGCTCCATCAAGAAAAACCTTGGCTAGATTAAGGGGTGATAATCTCACTGTCCTAGGTCCTGAATGGATGAAGTTCATGTTGTGTTCCTTTCATGACATTTTGTAGAAAGGAAATTTGAAACGCTGTAGAACATTCATAGGAGGCAGCCTTGATGGTAAAGTACTTAAAGCTTGTGTCATAGTGGAGTTGGTTAAATGAAAGATTTTAAAGAGAGAGAGACTTTAAACGATGTTTGTCTTCAGATCTTTAATGAATTATCAAATTGAAGAGGATTAAACTTGTTTTGCAGGCATCTAGACTTGGGACTTGGAATCAGGAAGACTAGTCTTGATAAGTTCAAGTGCAGCTTCAGACAATACTAGTCGTGTGATCCTGGGCAAGTCACTTAACCCTTTTGGCCTTAGTTCCTCATCTGTAAAATGAGCCGGAGAAGGAATGACAAACCATTTTGGTATCTTTGCCAAGAAAACCACACAGTTGGGTTATGAAGAGTCAGACATGATTGAAACGACTCAATAGATTTGCTCTGCTTAGGCCAAGAGGGCAGAATTAGAAATAAGTAGGTGGAAGTTTATAAGAGACAGATTTGTTTGACTTAAGCAAAAGCTTCCCAGTGGATTAGAACTATCTTAAAAGAGGAGTGGACTGCTTTGGGCAAAAAGATAGCAACTTGTTGCTCATGTTGTAGAGGGGGTTCTTGATGACATGGTGGTTAGGTGAGATGGTCACCAAGATTCTATGATATGAAGTCAGTTCTGTGGTTGTGGGCTGGCAAGCCATTTGTGTAATTAATAAGCAGTATGAACAATGTTATGTATAATTTGCAATTCAGGAGCGATTATACTGTTGGATGCATAGTCAAATACATATACTTTTAGGGGTTTTCCCTGAGGTTTATGGAAGGAAGGGAATCACAGCTATTTCTCTGGTCTTTGGCACAAGCTTAACCAGGATGCTACAAAGTAAAATACATCTTCCTGCTCTCCCCCCAAAAAGTGTAAGGCAAATGTCATTTGATCCAGGTTATTTTCAAAGATTTTTCATTAAAATTAAAATGGAAAATAATTATGGAAGGATGCCAGTAATGAGCTTCCTTAATTTATTGATTTCACTCTTCTGTTATCCTCAGTGTTCTCTTCTGGCTAAAATGTGCTCAGTTAAATATTGAAGGGTAGCTCATTTAATAAAATAGCCTACTGAAATTTTTACTTAAAACAGGGGGGAAAGGGATAAACCCACATTTTGTTTTTTCATTTTGCTTTTTAAAAGGCAGGGTTTGAGTCCTTTGCCTTTGGGAAACAAGAAATGTCTATCTCCTATAGTACCAACCACAGTGCTTTACGGAGAGTTGACATTTGCTAAGTGTTTATTGATTTGATTAAATTTTAAAATTTCTATTTATAAGTAGTGAAAGAATCATTCCCACCCAGAAGAGAAGGCAGTAAAGTATTTTTCTTTTTCTTGCTAAATGGATGCTTGGAAAGCTTGAGAAACAAGCAATGGTACTATATATTTTTTTCCAGATAATAGATTATGCATATACAATTCCTTGAACACATACTAAATGGATAATTGATAAAATGGCATAGAGAATCTTCATCTTGGTTAGTATTTTATTTACATGAAGCAAGCTTATGCCAAAACAGATTAGAATTTGCAAGATAATATTAAAATTGAATAGAAAAAAAACACTTTTCTAAAGGAAGGCATGCTACCACTAAATGTTAAATAAGGAGTAATATTCTTTGTGACCTGTATTGTTCCCCCACCAATAAAAAGTTTTTGAAGAACAGATGTGCAGCAAGAAAATCATTGAATCACTGGATCCCATTCATGGCACTTGAGTAGATGATAAGATATGAGTCAGACTCCTGGCACGAAAAGTAGGTACAGTAATATGGTAATCTGAAAGTGGTATGAGAAAGAAATTAGGGTTAGAAAATTTTTTTCAGTTAAATGTTTACTGAAATGGAAGTTAGTGGTGTTACGTTAATAAATCTCTCTTCCCTGCGCTTCACTCCTGTAATATCTCTCAGTAGGCAAAATGGAGTATTTCTTTTAAAAGCCCTGTGAAGTTCTGAATATGAGATCCTGACTTTCCAATAACTTTAATCATTCAACTGGAAATGAAAAAAAAAAGCTGTAATCATTCAACTGGAAATGAAAAAAAAAAGGCTGTAGCTCTTAGGGTATAGTCATTCCTGACAGGTTTGTTAGGAGGATCAAATGAGGGTGTGTGTGTGTGTGTGTGTGTGTGTGTGAGCACTGACATCTTTAAATTTCTGTAAGCTGGCTATTCTTGCTATTATTTTTGTAATAAAATTACGGAATGGACATTCTGAAACTAAAAAACATGCCACAAAATTGAATATATGGAGGGAGATAAGTATATTATTTTAAAACTCTCAGATTGTTAGTACTTAATAGTCCCATTGATGAGGGTATTCTGATAATGTACCATTTTTTATTGATAATTTTTTATAGATTTCTTTTGTTTTTACGTCACCTATATTTCCCAGTATACGTGTCTCCCTTCTAGAGAGCCATCCTTTATAAACAGAATTAAAGTGGATGGAGGAATTGTGTGGGTAACACTTCAGTAAAGCTAATTAACATACCACAAAAGTCTGATGTTACTGTGTCCTGCTTCACACCCATAGTCCTGTCCCTCTGAAGAGAAGTTGGGGAAGTGCCTTCTTATAGCTCTTCTTTGGGATCAAGCTTACTTGTCATTTTACAACAATTTCTTGTTGCTGTTTCTATTTACATTATTGTAGTCCAAGTGTTCTTAACTTTGCGTGTTGTTGGACCCCTTGACATTCTTGCAAAGCCTATGGATCCCTCCGCCTTAAAATAAAATACATAGAATTAAAAAGGAAACCAGTTGTATTGAGATGGAGTTATCAAAATTGACCTTGCACACAAAGTCTTTGGGGAGAGTGGGCTCAAACTTTAAAGCACAAAATTATGTGCCTCATGAGGATATATGTAAAGAAGTAATAGCTCAAAATTTGTTATCAGAAAGTCAGACTCCTTATGAAGTTCTGTTTCTTACTTTCTGCTTGTCTCCATCGGTTTGTGCCTCTATTGAGACTACAGCTAGGATATCTTATTTGATATGAAACCTCTTTAATAATGATAATAATGTTTGTGTCTCTGTAGAGTATAGCCAGGATGTTTTGTTTTGGGTTTTTTTTTGTTTTTTGTTTTTTTGCCATAAGAGACTCTGTAACAATGATAGCATTTTTAGCACTTTCTACTTTCTACTGTGCTTTTTAAATACCATTTTAATGTAGCAACAACTGTGGGAGATAGGTGATATTTTATCTCCATTTTATAGATGAGAGAACTGAGGCAGACAGAGATTAGGTCACCTTCCTAGGGTCACAGAGCTAGTTAAGTATCTGAGGCCAGATTTGAACTTTAGTTCTTTATAGTGACCTGATGTGGAGAACTTGCAGCCTCTGAAGCCACATGTGGCCCTGTAGATCCTCGAGTGCAGCACTTTGACTAATCTAAACTTCACAGAACAAATCCCCTTAATAAAAAGATTTGTTCTGTAAAATTTGAATTCAGTCAGAAGGATCTAGAAGGCCACATGTGGCCTTGAGGCTGCAAGTTTCCCACCCCTGGTACACATTTAAAACTTCACCCCTATAATGACATTTAATTTGAAGTAGCAAGGGAAACTTACTCTTTTATATAAAAAAGACCTATGCATGATTGTAGGTACCAGGAAAGGAACTAGTTAAAAGGAAAAGATAGAAGCTAGAAATAAAGGGGAATTGAAGGAGTAAGGTGCTAGAAGGCAGGCTTGGACACAACGAAAAGCACAAGGGTTGGCTTTCCCCAATACTAGAGGCAAGGGTGAGAGCATGAGTAGATAAGTTAATGAATTAGATATTCAGCTTTGTCAGAAATGGTAATACTAGGTGGGGTCATTTTGTGGGGTGTGTGAAATTGGGACATTCTGGAGACTATTAAAATTATGAAATTGTCACTGTAGAATCCAGTTGTACATTTTTTGTGTCCAAAGCATTCTTCTCAGCCATGACAGCAATATTCTGTGGTTAGACCAGAAGAAGCAGGCTATATTCTCCATCTGATTGTTTTTGTTTTGCTTTACTTTGTTAATTTAGAAAAATATATCTATAAAAAAGTATAAGCATGGTAGCCTTTAGGTCTGTGAAAGAAAGGTGTAGCATTCACTAAAGCAACCTTTTTTTCTGTAACTGCCTTCATTGTGACAGAAGATAAACAATGCAACTCATTTCTTTTGTAAGATAGTAGGGTTAGAAGGAACCTGAATGGATGGAATTTAGAAGGAATACTAATGGACAGAAGTCCGCCAGTTATTTTTCCCCAAAATCTGTATGTAGGCATTCTCAGATGCCTACTGTAGACAGATGTTTATGTACTTTTCATTTAATGATAGAGATCTGTAGAAAGACTGCAGATGGCTAAGGGGTGGGGGTGATGATCCATATGGGCACACTCAATGTAAATTTGGTTGACTGGCAGAATTTCTGCAGCACTAAGGATTTTAGGAAATTCTTTGAAAGACTAAGTTAATGTGAAAAGGGTTTTTTTTTAAATTTTGCTCTTTATCTCTTTTACAAGTTTTCCAGTTTTACTGTTAACCTTGAATACCCAGAAGAAAAGAAGGTCCTGTATTGACTGCCATAATTCATTTGCTCATTACATATTAATATGTTCAGAAAATATTTTAAAATTTTAATAGTAAATATGTCATCAGAGGCAGTGTATTATAGTGAATAGAGAGGCTAGAGAGCTGTCCTTAATGCCAAGGAGACCTGGGTTCAAGTCTTGCTTCTGAAGTATTCTAGTAATGTGTCCCTAGGTAAGCAAGAGCCCTCTCAGGGCTGTAGGCAATTCTCTAAGACCATCAGTTACAAGGTGGGCACTCACCTGTACTTGTATGTAGAAGGAATTTCCTGACCCAGAAGTCCCCTATGGCAATGAAACCAGTGAAATGAAGCAGGTAGGTGGTATAGCAGTTAGAAAGCTGGTCCTGGAGTCAGGAAGACTCATCTCCCTGAGTTCAAATCTGGCCTCAGACCCTTATTGGCTGTGTGACTCTGGGCAAGTCACTTAACTAACCTCTGCCTGCCTCAGTTTTCTCACCTCTCTTTATGTATTTTATTGTAAAAATTGTTGGTTTAATTGGGGAGTAATATGTACATCTTTGACTTGATCAGTGTAAAGAACTCCTGGTTTGAGAACATCCTTCACCGATGCACATTTGTAGCTAGTCTGCAACTTAAAATCTTAGTTCATTATCGGAGGCTCTGGACTTGTCCGTGGTCAGAGCCAGGGCTTGACCCTCTGTCTTCTTAACTTCAAGATGGCCTCTGTTCCCATGGTGCCCCAGCAAGTGTAATAAACCCCCAGAAAGAATGACACTAATAAGAGATCTTTTACCAGTCAACCAGATTTACACCAACAGTGCCTACATCACTCTTCAGCCATTGGGTGACTGACAAGTTCATTCATTCTATGAATATTAACTACTACTGATATGCAGTGGATAATGTCTGCTACTCAAAATACAAAAGTAAATGATAAATGTTCTTTATCCGCAAGGAGCTATAATCTGTCATGTGTTAAGAAATCATTTACAACCTCATATTTAAATGGCTAATGAAACAGGTTCTTTTTACCAAAGTTATAATATAGCATGATTATTTAGCTCGTGGATATTTATTCAGCACAGCTGAAAATGGCTCAGTTTTTATCAGGGCATAAAATCATAGTAGTTAGAAGTACATAAGTTCATCTGGTCCAGTCCTTTCCTTTTGCAGATGAAGAAACTAGGGCTCATTGTGTTTAAGTGACTTGGCTACAGTTATACAGTAAGTAATAGAGCTGAGATTTATGTTTTCAATAGTATGTATTCAATTTAATAAATATTTAAATGTCTACAAGTACTAGACACTGGAGATACAAACAAAAAAGGAAAAGATCTCGTTCTCAAGATGTTCTATTTAATTATTTTCACTTGTGTCCAACTCTTTGTGACCCCATCTGGGGTTTTCTTGGCAAAGATACTAGAGTAGTTTGCCATTTCCTTCTCCAGCTCATTTGACAGATGAGGAAACTGAGGCAAACAGGGTCAGGAGACTTGCCCAAGGTCACATGGCTAGCAAGTGTCTGGGGCCAGATTTGAGCTCAGGAAAATGAGTCTTCCTTGCTCCAGACCCAGCACTCTATGTGATGCACCACCAAGTTGCCCTGTCCTCAAGATACTTACATTGAAAAGAAGGGTGAGGCAGCCAACACATCCACATGTAAGTGTATATTTCCAAGTTGAGGGATTAGGATAGGTCTCTTGACCTTTCAGTTAATTTTAGAGGGAAGCACAGAAGACATTGCTAGATTTATAACTTGCAAAACACTTTACATAGGATAGACTTATTAAACTGGTGTATGGTATATGATAATAATTGTTAACATTACTTGCAGTATTTCAGTAATAAAAAAGTATACTAGATTCAAGTTGAGGAGTCCTGGCCTCCCATTTTAGGCCTGCCTTTGTTTATTACTAAGGTAAATCACTTCCTCTGTGTGTCTGTTTCCTTTATCTGAAATAAATTTAAGGAATTGGTCAGGACGGTCTCTAAACAACATAAATCTTTGACCAAAAATATTAAATAGCACCCCATCCTCTATTCAGATTCTTCATTTCATTTTTTGTTCTGTGTTACCGATGAATTGAGAATGTTTGAATATTCTTAAATGCCAGCTGACTTAACTGATTTTATGACATCTAAGTGCTTTATGTGTGTGGAGCTCTATGCTAAATTCTGGGCATCCCAAAAAGGACCTCACATTCTAATGGAGACAACATGCAACTGATTATGAACATGGAAGGTTTATACCATATAAATGGAAAGTAGCCTCAAAGAGAGGGCACTAGGGTACATTGAAAAGACTGGACTACAGTGGGGACTCACACTAAATCTTGAAGGATGCCAGGGTAACTAGAGGCAGATGTGAAGAGGGGAGAGTACTCCAATCATAGGTGATAGGAGTGTCTTTTGTGTTGAATTGTAAATTGTGTGTAAAAACACTAGAAAGAAGGGGAAAAGGGCTTTTAATGCCATATGGAGGATTTTATAATTGATTGGAAAGGCAATAGGAGTGGTCAAAGGATGTGGACAGTTTTCAGAGAAAGAAATTAAAGATATCTATAGACATATGAAAAAATGCTCGAAATCAGTACTGATTAGAGAAATGCAAATCAAAACAATTCTTAGATACCATCT
>JAQQSZ010009516.1:0-12755 GCA_028646595.1 Phalanger gymnotis
CTTTAATCTACGCCCACAGGGGTTTCACACCTGATAGGGCTTTGGGCCTGGGGCTTAGCGTTTAACAGGTGGAAGTACTTTCACTGTAAACAAAAGCCAAACTCCTTAAGCACACCCGTTAAACTAAGCCCATTTTGCCTTACTGGCACAGGAGGTCTAAAAAACCTCTGAAGAAAACACTGCCTCAAAGCCTTTCTCACTTTGGTAGAATTTGCCAGTTTGTTTCTCATGACCAGACTTCAAGATTTTTAAAATGTTTGTTGTTGTTGTTTAGTTATGTCCGACTTTTTGTGAACCATTTAGGATTTTCTTGGCAAAGATATTGGAGTGGTTTGCCGTTTCCTTCTCCAGCTCATTTTATAGATGAGGAAACTGAATTAATCGACTTGCCCAGGGTCACACAGTTACTACATGCCTGAGGTCATCTTGATGTCATGATGAAGCATGGCTTATATATATGATTAGTAGCTTGAGAAAAGAGACAGAAAAGTTCAAAAGCAGACACAAGCCTAGGAGTCAATATCTCTACTGTAGGTCCGAACTACCTCAGCTAGAAACCTGAGGGCACCATTACATTAAGCCTTGCTACCATGGTCTATATTTATGCTAATCATTCAGAGAAGCAGGCTGGGATAGTAGATAGAGAGACAGCCTCTGAATCAGGAAGAATTGACTTCAAGTCCTGAACTCTGACACACATTAACTTTGTGATACTAAGCAATTCACTTCACATCTGTGTCTCAGATGACTCTAAGGATCACTGGATCCAAGATTTAGAGTTGAAATGAATTGTAGAGGCCACCTTAACCAACCCTTTCATTTTACAAATAGTGAAACTGAGGCTCATGGAGCTTAAATGATTTGCCCAAGGTCACACAGGTAGTTAGCATCAGAGGCAAAATCTGAATACGAGTCCTCTGACTCTGATCAGTGCTCTTTCCATTGTTGCTCATCTGCATTGGTATATGACATTTTCTGACCCAGAATCCTCTACGCTAATGAAATCCTAGATCTCCCCACAGAAAAATAAAATTCACATCAATTCAACCTAAATTATTCACCAACTATAAATAAATAAGCCAAAATTTATTAACCACCTACCTACTATTCATATAGATAAGGGAAGGATTTCTTGTGTTTTCTATTAGCACTAATATAATGACAGGAGGTCTAAAAAAGAAATCAACCAGAATTTTGGGTGAATCCGTAATGAAAGATTCCTGGGAGATCATACACAAGACTCTAACAGAATGAGAAAATAGAGCTGCTGATCAGCTCCACTGGGCAGAGTACACACAATGGTAAGATCAAAGATGCATTGAAATATTGATATGGGGCATTTCTGTGTGCTGGGAATATAAAGGTAAAAACAAGATGGTCAAGGAATTTATTGGGGAAGGGGACACAACATGTCCATGTAATTCAAGTACGTGATAACTGAAGTATAGAGTACTAACAAATGGGAGCTTCAAAAGAGGCTTATTGGAGGAGCTGGTTTCTGATGAAAGTTAAAAAGTCTTAGAAATGGAGAAGCGTAGGGAATACATTTCAGGAATGGGACAAGGTAGTTTGAACACATGGAAGCGAGAGATGGAAGACAATTTTGAAAAAAGAGTTACTAGTTCTAAAATCATAGATTGGAAGGGAGCTTAGAGGCCCTATACAGTAGTCCAATCACCTCATTTTCTAGATGAAAAATAGGACAAGAGAAACAAAGAGACTTGCCTACAGTTACCCAGTCAGTAAATGGCAGAACCAGTTCCTCTGACTCCAAATTCAGCATTCTTTCCACTGTGGCATATTGTAAGACAGAGAAGAGGCTAGAAACAGAGAGGCCAATTAAAAAACTTTCATATCAGTCCAGACCAGAAAAATGTGAATTCAACTAGGGCACTTACTGTGCAAATAGAAGTAAGAGGCTAGAAGAAGAATGTTGTGGAAGTAGTCAGTATGATTTGGCAGCTGATTGAATGACAGGGCTTAAAGAGAGTTAAAGATGACTCTTAAGAATGTGAACTTGGGAGAATGATAATTCACTCAATAGAGAAAGGAAAGTTTATAAGAGAGTTAAATAGCATTAAGAACATTTTGTTCTGTGTCCTCCATTTTGAAAAAGCAGGGATGTGTGTAATATGCTTTGGATAGATTTCCTTTAGAATCATTAAAATAAGAAATGTTTGCTGTTTAAAAGGGTAAGCTTCAGTTAACCTGGAAAGTGTATTTATGTAGAACTATTTCTTTCCTGATAATTACAAATAAATGAAATTTTAGTGCGTTTGATAAAATTTTAAATAGTTTAGAAACTCCCAGAGTTAATATGTTTCTATCTTTCCCCCCACCACTGAAGAACATTTCTACTTAGATGGGCCAGCTCATAGTATAGTATCTTTCTACCTTCTCCCCTGGTCAATGCTTGCCAAAAGATTCTGAAGGTTCCCACAACCAGACTTCCTCATACTGACCCATTTGGAGCATGTAATGTCTCTTCTTTTAGCGTGTAATTAAATCGTTTAACTTCTCTATGGGCTATGTAGGCTCATACATTATTCCTAACTGAGCTTATTATTCATCCCCACGCCACATGGGTACGTCACAGATTGTTGTATGAACTGGAGTCACTACCTGCCAGTTATTATCCTCTGCTCCAGTTAACTTGTATGCCACCCTATTCCTGATGTTTTACCTTGCCCTGAATTTCCACCATCAGTCATTACTTTAGTTTGAAAGTGAAGATGGGGTCATTGCTATTGTATTTTATGTTCCTTAGAGGTTTTATTTCATCTCTCTATCTCCATATTTGTACATAATAGGTGCTTAATAAGTGTTATTTAATTCAATTGCATCATCAGAAGTTTGATGTTAAAATATGTGTGATCTGGAAGGGAAGGGAGAAGACCCTGGGGATATCCTTGAATTTTCTCCCATTAATATGTTAGTATGCACAAATTTGTCAGATTATGCATGAAGCCACATGAAAAACATGGAAAGCTTCACTCCCAGGAGATGTGTGCTGTAGTCATTAGGTTTCCAAGATATTTTTTCATCATTTGTTGTTTTTTGGATTTGTCATTGTAGCCATTGGCCTGCAAAGTCGGGGCTTGGACTCTTAGGGGTATGTGATAGGAAGTGTGGAAGACAGATTTATCTATTGATAACCAGTCCTGGGATTTGGCTCCAAATGAAGCATATCTATTTCTGTCTTTCAACACTCATTTTTCTGCTGAATCCTTCTTTTATACAAGCTCCTAATCTCCTTATTTCCAAATTGAACACTAATCGTTCAGGACAGTTATTACCCAACAAAACCACCCTCCAAGCAGCCAAGAAGGTTCCAACGGGAGAATCCTGACCCTGCTTCTTGACCTGCAGACTATCTCTTGACTGTGAAGAGATTACTTAGATGTTAGATTCTGTACTTTGGGGCAGTGACCAAGGATTAAGAGCTCTGCCTGCCTTTGCCCTTTTTCATTTTGTTTGGAAAAGAATACCACAGGTAAACAGGTATAGATGGATTACAATCTGTATCAAATATCTCATTACACTGTCTCTTCCCCACCCCCAAACATATCCATCCTTCAAATTCATCACTGGCAAGGATGCCAACAACTTTCTGGTCATGTTCTAGTCTAGTTTTGACAACCTCAGTGCTATTTTAGATCCATTATTTCTCCCTCTCACATCAAGAAATTCAGTCACCAAATCATTTTAGTTCTATCTCCAGTTAGTCAGTCAACTAGCATTCATTAAGCTCTTACTATGTGCCAGGCTCTCTACTGAATTCTGAGGATACAAATAAAGGCAAAAACAGGGCTTTTGCCATGTTACTGCAGTATTTATCTTACATCTGTCCCTTTTTCTTTATTTACACAATATTATACCATTTGATCTCTCTAACAAGTCTTTATGGTCAGTAGGACAGGGATTGTCTCCATTTTATAAACTCAGTCCAAGAATTCAATTAAAATCAATAAGTATTTATTAAGCCCAAAATTGGTCCAAGGGAGTTAGTAGGCCTTGGGAATCCAGAGGCAAAGTTGAAAAAGTTCCTGCCCTCAACAAATATACATTCTACTGCGGGATACAACTGTGTAAACAGATAATTCAACATAAGATAATTTGAGGAGGGAAAAGTTTCCTATAGGAGTTGGCAATAGAGCTTAGTATTGAAGCAAGCAATAGATTCTAAAAAGTAGAAGTGAGGAGGATGGAGTATTCCAAATATGGGGGACACTCCAAGAAAAGTATTAATTTGGGAGATTGGATGTCAAGCTTGGAGACTAGCAAATAAGTATGTTTGGCCTGTTTATTGAGTATACGAAGGGGTATAATCTGTGAAGGGGAAGTTCTTTGAAACAAGTCTGGAAATGTATGCCCCTGAAAGATCTTGAAAGGCTATAAATTTCAAAGGGAAACGTTTTTATGTTTGAAAAATGTATTTATTTTTATTCTGAACTTAAAAAGATCATTTCCACATATACAGCAGAATACAAAAAAATAAAGTATTAAGTAAGAAATCATGTGTCCATTTCATCCTGTTTGCTCTTTTAGGAAGTATTTAATAAACTCTAGACATTACTTTCAAAGCTGTCCTGTTTGCCTGTGGTTCCTTCTGTCTTCTTCTGTGCATTTAAAGAAAATGTATCATTGGCCCTCTTTTTTTTTTTAAATAATCTTTATTACTAATTTTCTTTCACTTTCAACCTTCCCCCACCATTAGAAACAGAGAAAGTATCCATGTAACAAATGATGATGATGAAGGGAAACAAATACATGGAGTTGTCCCGTCCCAAAATATATGTCCCATTCTGTACCTTGAGTTTATCAATACTCTGTCAGGAGGTGGGTAACATGTTTCATCATAAATCTACTGGATACATGATTTGTAAAATTGCTTTGGTCTCTCAGAGTTGTTTTTCTTTACTATGTTGTTGTCGTTGTAAACATTGTTCTCTTGGTTCCACTTATTTTATTCTCCATCCATTCATAAGGATTCTTTGAAATAACCTGTTTTGTCATGTCTTTTGACAGAATAATAGTCCATTCCATTCATAAATCACAATCTCTTCAACCATTCCTTAATTGATGGGCACCCTATAATAGTCCACCTCTTTATTTTTTGTCTGTTTGTTTGCTTCTTGCTTTAATCCTCCCCTCAGTATCATGAAGGTTGTTTTGCTTGTGCCTATTCCCTCCCTGGAATTATACTCCTTCTTAATATACTATCTCCCTGTCCTCACTTGATCCTTGTTGAATTTTGTATTTCTACAAGAAAAAAATTCTCTCTCTCTTTCTTTCTCTCTCCTTCCTTTGTTCCTTTTAGATAATATTGAGATTATTCTGATGTTTCCTCCTCATACCCTTTGCTCCATATTTGTATACTCTCCTCACATACCCTAATTGTAAACAAAATTCTTCTTCCTCCTTTCTATACTAGTCTATTCCTTTTACCCTCCCTTCTCTTTACTTTCTTAAAACCCTCAGAACAAAATCAATCCACCCACATGTTCTCTATTTCTTTTTACCTAACCCCCTCACATTCCCTTTGATAATGGGAAGATTCTGACAGGACATTTGTTTCTTAGCACACTTTTCCATCCACTTATTATGTCAGTGTTAATATATCAAACTGTGTCTAACAATATCATTTGCTCTGCCCACCTCCTGGTAATGTCAACATAATATTGGTAAAGCACTTGGTAAACCCTAAAACCCTATATAAAAGTCAACCATTGTTACTGTTAATGAAATCCATATTAGTAATTTTATTGCATGACCATTAGGAGCTCCTAGCTTAATGGGAGAGAGAACTTGAAAACAACCATGTACAAACAATATGTACAAGACAAGTTGGAGATGATCTAAGATTAATGAGGAAATGACTCTTCCTGGGACTTTGGCTGACACCTGAAGGAAGCCAGAAAAGTCAGGAGATGGAGATATAGAAGGATAGAATTCCAAACATGGAGGATTTAATGATCTTTGAGGTCTCTTCAAACTCTAAATCTATGATCTTATGATCCTGTGCAATCTTGTAACCAGAAAGTTTATAAGGTGATTTACAGCTCTAAATCTATGATCCTTGACTTTAATTTCCTCCTAATTTATCTGAATTAGTCATTTAACAGTTCTGTTTTTTGTTACAACCTCCATCTAAGACAACAAATCATTTAAAAGAATTATAAATTTTCTCCATGAAAGCTCATCTGTGATTCTCCATCCTGGAATGACTCTAGAGTTCTCAAAGGTTTCTCCAACAGGACATGAGCCCATTAAGTTGAAAAACCTTTTCCTAAGAATTTGATGGAAGAACCACTTCTTGTTGTCTCTGGCCTTCAGTTTGCTTATTTGGAACATGAATTAAGTGGCAATTCGATGATCCACATATATTAAGAGCTTCCTCGCTCTAAATGTGTAATTCAATGATCATGTCCAAAAACTACCTTGGGTCTATTCAGAGAGATGTTGAGGTACTTCTAGTAATGATATTTCCAACTTGCTGCCTTTTAAGGCAGCTCATTCCTTTGTTGGCTATTACTCATTATCAGATTCTTCTTATTCTGAACTACAATATATCTCCCTATGGTGCTTGTCCCTCTCCTTTATACACATACCAGCAGACTCGTGAAAGGAATAGAAAAATCAGTCTCTTCCAAAGACAATAGTTCAAATATTTGATGACAAATATCATGTCCCCTTAATCCATTCAGATGTTTCTTCAGGCTAACATATCCAGTTATTTCAATCCTGCCTCTTACCACATATCTTCTAGGCTCTGTACAACCCTGGTTACAGTTCTTTTTATGCTACTGTGAAAAAGCTATATAACTAGTTTCAAAGGAGCCGAGAAAGACTTGCCAAGCAAAATAAATAGAAATTGGAAAATAATTTACACAATGACAACATCATAAATAAAAAAAAACCTTGAAGGACTCAAGAACTCTGATTAAGGCAATGAACTATGACTTCAGAAGACCAATAATGAAGCATACTACCCACCTATTAACAGAAAGTTAATGGAATCAAGGTAGAGAATGATGCATGTTTTTTTGACATGATAGATGTGTGGATTTATGTTGTTCGAATCAGTTTATTTGTTATGATGATTGTGTTTGCTAAGAACCCATTTTGATTGCCAATACATACCTCCATCCATCTTGTCATCTGTGAAATGAGGCTGCTGGCCTCCACCAATGACCTCCAAGTTAGTGTTCTCCCAGCTCTCTGTGCCTATGGCCAGCTTTGGGCAGGTAGCAGTCTGCAATCTCTCTCTCAAGGCAGGGAACCCTCAAATAAACAAGTCTGCAGGCCATTCAGGCATCTTCTCTGCCAAAGCAGGTCCTTGGTCTTTGCTAGGAAGGAAGCACTAATCTATGAGATATGTTTGGGGCCATGGGCCCTAGATTGAGAGTCTGAGGACGAGGTCTGCTACTGGACACCCATAGAACTGTAGATAAGTCCTTTAGATTTACTATGAATGGTATTCATCTTTATTTAGTAACCCAAAGAATAAACTTTTCCAATACAAAACAAAATCTCACAGGACACTCAACTGATTTCGACAATTTTTAAAATGTTCTGAATATCTAAATTATAGATTTTTAAAGGAAGATGGAATTTCAGACCAAATAGTAACCAGAAATTTCAAAAAAAAATTGACTTCCCTGCAACAGGAAGGAAAACAAGTACGTCCAGTTCTGACCGTGAAGGGGGAATGTGCCTGTGGTGTAAATATATGGTGGCTAAAGCCGCTCTGACCTTTCTGAGGATGCATCTTTCCAGCTCATCCCTGGAGAAAAGAACAGGACAAAAGGCAGTTGAGGCAGCATCTGAGGGGGCCATGCTGGGTGAAGATGGCTCGTCCATCTTTGTATTTGAGGGGAGAAGGAACCTAGTGATGGTATGCTCCCCTAACCCAAAGAAGAAAATAAAAAAGGTGATTGAAGCTTTTAAATGAATGGAAGGATGTTCAGAAGGAAACAAAGACAAGCAGGATGGTTTGAAAGTAACATGTTGAATTTTTAATAAATGTTTTTTTTTAAAAAAACTGTATGTAATAAGAGATTTATGGTTTCATATATATTTCTCCTTAATTTGTGCATAGAAATATCTTTTTTAATGTTTAAGTTTAGAATTTTAATGGATATTCTTACAGGAACATGGTATCATAAATTTAGACCTAGAAGAGACTGTGGATACTATATAGTCAGCTCTTCCTTCATTCTACAGATGAGAAAAAATAAAGCTTGGGAAAATAACCTATCCTTGGTTGCACAATGAACAAGTGCTAATTTTATAAATCAAACAGGCTCTAAAGGGTTTTTAACTGTAAATGAATACAATTTCCTGCATTAACATCTAATTTTAATTTGTGATAATTTGATAAACTTGGCAAATATAAATTGATAAAATGCGTAAATTGGTGCATGTGAGTGTATCAGGAGATGGAATGGCAGACCAACACATATCCTGAAACCAGATGCAAATCTATTCTGTCTTTTACTCCCTATCTCACCTCAGCTCATTGTCTGCCCATGTCAGACCATTGTGAATATTCAGTATTCTCACACACTTTTTTTGGGGATGTATTTAAAACTTTATTTTAATATAAAATGTTTTATTTTTTGTTGTTGTTTTATATATTTTTATTTATGTATTTATGTACATGTGTATGTATTTATTTATTTAATATGTTTAATTTTCAGCATTGATTTCCACAAGAGTTTGAATTACAAATTTTCTCCCCATTTCTACCCTCCCCTCACTCCAAGATGACATATATTCTGATTGCCCCATTCCCCAGTCATCCCTCCCTTCTGTCACCCCACTCCCCTACCCCTTTTCCCTTACTTTCTTGCAGGGCAAGATAGATTTCTATGCCCCATTGCCTGTATATCTTATGTCCTAGTTGCATGTAAATTATTTTTTAACATCTGCTTTTAAAACTTTTAAAACTCGTCCTTCCCCACCCACCCTCCCTAAGAAGGCAAGCAATTCAACATAGGCCACTTGTTGGCCTTAGACACTTACTAGCTGTGTAACCCTGGGCAAGTCACTTAACCCTGTTTGCCTCAGTTTCTTCATCTGTAAAATGAGCTGGAGAAGGAAATGGCAAGCCACCCCAGCATCTTTGCCAAGAAAACCCCAAATGAGGCCACGACGATTTAAAGCATGAGTCATCATCAGTTTTCTGGGCTTTCTTCTTGGTCAAGTTGATCATAGTTCATAAGTATATTACACTTCCTTTTTAGTACAGTATTGCAGTCATGGCATAATTAGTTTTGGTTCTGCTTGATTGACTCTGCATGAGTTCATACAAGTCTTCCTTTCTCCAGAAGGGTCTCTGAATCTATCCTTCCCATCAATTCTTGTTGCACAATAATATTCTATTATATTCATGCCATGTTAGCTGAAGGACTTCTGCTTTATTTCCAATTTTTTTGCTATGATGAACAGTTTGACCACAAATTTTAAATACATTGCATAATATAATACAATACAATATAATATAATATATAATATAATAAATATAATTAATATAATATAATATAATATAATACAATATAATACAATACAATATAATATAATATAATATACATAATATAACATAATATATACGTATATATGTATTTGTATGTGTGTGTGTGTCCTTTGCCTCTTTATTTGATTTCCTTGGTTTATAGTATTGGTATTTCTGGGTCAAAGGGTAGATATATAATTTAGTGACTTTTAAGGTATATTTAAATACTGCTTTACAGAATCATTGAACCTCTTCACAGCTCTATTAAAAATATACAGTCTCTCAAACAACTATCATTTTCCTTTTCTTGGTCATCTTCATTAATCTGATGGCTGCTTCAAACTGCTTCCCTTTGTATTTTTCTTATTCTAAGTCATTTTGAGATTTTTCTTATATAGTTGTTGGCCATTTGGATTTCTTATGAGAATTACATCATCATATCCTCTGATTATTTATCTGTTGGGGAATGGCATTTGGCTGTAAGTATATTCACGCCAAACCTTAGGTACTTTATATATAATGCTTTCATCAGAGAAACTTGCTGCAAGGATTGTTTTTACTTGTTAACTATTCTTCTAGTTTTAAATGCATTGATTTTGTTAGTACATTTTTCAAAAAAAAATATGTAATTAAAATTTCCCATTTTAAAAATTATCAATTCTTTCTTTGATGAAGAATTCCCCCCCACACACAATGCATAGTTGTTTTAGAACTACTTTCTGTCAGATTATTTTCCAATTCTCCAAACAGTATTTTTGTTGAATAGTGAGTCCTTGCCAAGTTTGTGCAAGTGCTTAGCTATAACAAACAGTGTGCTACTCTGCTTTGGGGTTTTGCATGTGTGATCTCTTTCACTGCTCAACTTTTCTGCTTTTTATTTGGCACAAAATACTTTTTTATGATTAATGATTCGTGATGTAGTTTGAGATCTGGTGCTGATTGGCTACATTGCTATCCACTTATTTTTTCATTATTTCCCTTAAGATTCTTAACCTTTCATTCCTCTAGATAAATTTTTATTATTTCTCTAGATTTATGAAATAATGCTTTTGTAGAGCGTGGTTGGTATGGAATTGAATATGTAAATTAAGTAGTATTATGATTATAAAGTTATATTGGTATGGTCCAATCATGAGTATTCAATATCTCTCCTATTATTTAATTGTCTTTATTTTTACAAACAATATTTTATAATTATAGTTATATAATTCTTATGCATCTTAGTTGCTGGACTCTCCAATATTTTGTACATTTTGAAGCAATTTTAAATGGAATTTCTTTTTCTACCTTTTCTGACCAAATTTTCTTATTAATGGACAGAAATCTCAATGATTTTGTGGGTTTATTTTATATCTTTCTATTTTACTAAAGTTAAGCTATTTAAAATAATTTTTAATTGAATATCTAGCTCACATGTTATTTTAAAAATGCATTCTTAATCATTACACAGAAGACTTAGCAAATGATCTAGCAAAAGGACAAAAGATCTAGGATGAAACTTGGTGTTTTAGGAGAAGGATATATATATACATGGGTCTTCTAATTATTTTATAATAATGTCATGTATCCATTTTGAATTTATTTTGTTGAACAATGTTGTTCTAAGCACAATTTCTGCCAGGCTGCTTTCCAGTTTTTCCATCAGTTTTTATCAAATAGTCCTCTCCCAAGCAATTTATGCTTTTTTTGGGTTTATTAAATATAGATTTATTAAGTTCCATTGTTTTTGATTTTCATTTGTTTAGTCTATCCCATTAAATTACTTCTCCATTTTAAAAATAATATCAAATGGTATTGATTGCTGCTGATTTATAATGTAGTTTAGAGTTTGTTCAGATATTTATTACCTGATTTAGACGTCCTGGAGGTAATCTTTTAATCTCTTCCCTCTCAGTTTATCTGCTTTTGCTCAAGTTTTTTAAGTGAGTATTCTTCCTCCTAAGATGTTGGGTAATTTCAGTCTTTCTCTACCCCCAATCCTATATTCCCTTATTACTTACTTCTGACTCCTTCCTTTTACATGACAAATCCTTCAAGGGGCTAGACAGCAAAGTTGTCTTAGTCTCTTTCCATTCTGGGGAATTGACTTTTCACTGGCCAATCTCTGACCCAAGTGACTTCTGGGAGATATACTTTATCTCGGGTGGATTCCAGCTCCTTTTCCTTTAGGCCTGGTGGAGACCAACATGTATGCTGTCATTCTACACCCATTCCCATTTTGCTGTGTTCTCTGACTGAGCACTGCCATATCAGACACAATAACCTTCAGTTTTCCTGTGCATCTACCTCCTCACAGCAGTTGGGTAGCACAGTAGAGAGTGTGCTGGGCCTGGAGTCAGAAAGACTAAAGTTCAAATCTAGCCTCAGATCTTTCCTAGCTGTGTGACCATGGCAAAGTTATTTAATTGCTGTTTGCCTCAGTTTCCTCAAACATAAAATGGGGATTAATAATAACATCTACATCCCAGCATGGTTGTAAGGATGGAGCAAATGAAATATTTTTAAAGTGTTTGCCAGAGTGCCTGGCACATAGTAGATGCTATATAAATGTTGGTGATGATGATGATGAGTTAAAGACAGAATTCTGCCTCTTGTTGCCTCGGAATGAGGGCAGAGGTAAGGAGTCTGAAGGCAGAGACAAAAGCAGCATCAAAGGAATTGCTTAGTGGATCCCAGAGTACAAACCTATAGGTTGTATTGTACACTTTTGTCAGAGAGCGGGGGTTGGTAGAGGAGGGAATGTGGAGTGAGCACATTAGGATTCAGGATTATTCTTTTCTGCTATTAGATCATTAAATTCTTACCTCATTGAGGTTCTCGGTGTCTTAGCCTGTGCAAGGAACTGTAAGTGCTTTAAATCTTGAATATAATTATTAATTTGTAGAGATTTGAACAGTTGTGAGGATGGGAGAAAATGTCTATTTTTCCATCTTGTTGATCAAATTGTTGAGAACTCATGGAACAATTCAACTTTGTAATAGTATTTGAGTAATTTGGTTTTTATTTAACACATCTTGGTGACACCTAGAAATTCCAATAGAATTTAAGCTCCTTGAGGCCAGAGACTGTTTCATTTTTATTTTAGTTTCCTAGTTTGGTGGTACCTGAAATATTGTAGGTGCCTAATAGACACATTTTTAAATTTTTTAAATTTGTTTTTAATTTTTGGAATAAGACAAACATTTCCATAACATAGTATAATAAAAAATTGCACTTGAAACTGCAAATCTATACTGTA
>JAQQSZ010009517.1:0-12755 GCA_028646595.1 Phalanger gymnotis
CATCCTTCTCATTTCTCTTCCCAATTTTTCCTCTACTTCTCTAACTTGCTTTTCCAATTCCTTTTTGAGCTCTTCCATGGCCTGAGACCAGTTCATGTTTTTCTTGGAGGCTTTTGTTGCAGGCTCTTTGACTTTGTTGACTTCTTCTGGCTGTATGTTTTGGCCTTCTTTGTCACCAAAGAAGGATTCCAAAGTCTGAGACTGAATCTGGGTGCATTTTTGCTGCCTGGCCATGTTCCCAGCCAACTCACTTGACCCTTGAGTTTTTCAGCAGGGTATGACTGCTTGTAGAGTACGGAGTTCTATGTTCCACACTTGGGGGGATGTGCCAGCTCTGCCTCACCAGCATTCCTCCTTCCCCAAGAACCCCCAACCTGGACTGGACATAGATCTTCAGCAGGCTTTTCACTCCTGCTCTGATCATCCACTTAATTCCTCCCACCACGTGGGCCTGGGGCCAGAAGCAACTGGAGCTGTAGTTCTGTAGCTGCCCCACCTCCGCTGCCCCTGGGGCGCTGGCCAAATCTCAAACTCCCTGTCCCCAGAAGCTTTTCCCACTTACCTACTCTGTTGTCTTTGGTGTTTGTGGGTTGAGAAGTCTGGCAACTGCCGCAGCTCACTGATTCAGGGTGCTATGGCACGCTCCTCCAGGCTCCCGGTCTCGTTGGTCCGCGCCGCCCACACTGGGCTCTGCTCCCAGCTCCATGTGGGATAGACCTTACCCAGAGACTATCCAGGCTGTCCTGGGCTAGAGCCCTGCTTCCCTCTGCTACCCTGTGGGTTCTGCAGTTCTAGAATTGGTTCAAAGCCATTTTTTATAGATTTTTGGAGGGACTTGGTGGGGAGCTCACGCTAGTCCCTGCTTTCCAGCCACCAACTTGGCTCCGCCCCACCCTCCTTTGCAATGCTCAACATGGAGCCCAGGGCTCTGTACAATAAGACTTAAATAAACATCTGTTGAATTAAATTTGTTTGTGGATTAAAGGCCTGCCAGGAGAGGAGGTTGAGCTCCTGGATCTTTGTGGAAGTACATAGTTGGCAGCAGAGAGGCTCTGCCTCAGGCCTCTCCCTTTCTGTTCTAAGGGGTGCAGTTTTCACAGGCATAAGAGGTGTGGTTTCCACAGGCAGCAGAACATACTCCTCCACCCCTGGCCTGAAGAATCCTGAAGTTTGGAGAAGCTGAGATGGGGCAGGTGGAGGGAGATCCTCTAAATCCTTTTCTAGGAATCTATGTCTGGTTCATCTATGACTTGGATGAAACATAGGGAGCATGCTCATCAAATTTGCAGATGTCTCAAAAATGGAAGAACAGCTAATATTGGATTGACAGAATCAAGATCTACAAAGATCCTGACAGGTTAGCATATTGGACTGAATCTATGAAGATGAAATCCAGTAGGGATAAACAGAAAGCCTCACACTTGGGTTAAAAAATCGACTTCAGAAGTATATGTTAAGGAAAGCATGGTTAGATAGTAGTTTATCTATCTATAAAAGATATGGTGATTTTAGTGGAGTGAAGCTCACTAAGTCAGTCTTGTGATATAGCTGCCAAATAAAGTTCATGTGACTTGTAGCTTCTTAGAACTAAGGAGGTGATAGTACCTCTGTACTCTGCCCTGGTCAGACTGCATCTGGAGCAAAGCATTAAGTCCTGGGCATCACAGTTTGAGAAGAACATGGATGAGCTAGGTAGAGTATCCACAAGAAGGCAACCAGGATTGTGAAGTTCCTTGAGTATGTCACATGAGAATAATAAATTCCTTGATAGCAGGACTATTTCATCTTTGTCTTTGTAACCCCAGAGGTAGCACAGTGAATGGCACCTGCTTATTTAATAAATGGTTGCTGCCTGAAAGAACTGGGGATGTTCTATTTCTCCCTGTTCAATTATATATCCCACTCACAACTTTACTAAATTTTCTCTTCTCTTCTCAAGCTACCATAGTACCCTTCCTTTCTTTCAGCTGTTGACTTCTCCTATGTCAATGAAAAAATTGAGACCATCCATCACGAGTTCTGCTTTCTCCACACCTTCTGCAGGAGGCCTTTCTCAATCTCCCCCGTTCCTTCTCCTTTAAAGTCACCTTATATCCATTCCATATGTATATTGTATATCCTTATTTATGTACAGGTCCTCTCCTCAATTAGGATGTAAGCTTCTTGAGGGAAGACACTGTTTTTGCTTCTTATTTGCTTAGTACAGGTTTCCCACCCCTGGCCTAGTGCTTAGCATAGTGCCTGACATATAGTAAGTGCTTAATAAATGCTTATCGATTGAGTCATTGATTGACGTTTAGCCTAGAGAAGACATGATAGATGTCTGCAAGTATTGGAAAGACTGACATGGGGAAGAGAGTTAGAATTTATTCTGCTTGTCCCCAGGGGCAGAATAAGGACCAACAGGTAAAAGTTGAAAAAACTTATTGACAATAAAAGCTTTCCTTAAGCAGAATGGACTGCCTCGGGAGGTTATGGATTTCCCCCCATGAGTGATCTTCAAACAGATGTAGCACTACTTGTCAGGTAAGTTACAGTAGGGATTATTTTTCAGGTATGTATTGGACTAGATGGATGCTGAACTCCTTTTAATCAATCAATAAGCACTTATTAAGCTTCTACTTGATTGTCAGACAACGTGCTAGATGCTGAGAGTACGAAGGAAAAAACAAAACAGTCAATGTCTTCAAGGAGCTTACATTCTATCAAGGGAGACAACCTGTATACATGTACAATACCATGTAATTTTGAGAAATACTAGCAGTTCCAGGGTCAAGAAAGGTCTCACGTACGAAGTGACATTGATCTGAGCCTTGAAAGAAACTAGAGATTCTAAGAGGCATAGGTGAAGGACTGCATTCTAAGTATGGGAGACAGAACGTCATGTGGAGGAACAGCAATTTCAGTCTGTCTGAACTTTAGAATAAGGAAGGGGTCTAACGTACCCTAAGCCTGGAAAGACAGATCAGAGCCAAGTTATAAAGAGTTTTAAATACCAGAGGAGTTTGCATTTGATATTAGAAATTACAGAGAGACACTGGTGTTTATCAAGCAGGGGAGTGATATGGTTAAACTTATTTTAGGAATATCATTTTGGAAGATATGGTGAAGATGAAGAGGGAAAAGGGGAAGTGTAGAAGGCCAGCTCTGAGAAAGTCTCCAAGACAAGTCCAGTCCAGGTTATCACAGAAGCCTGTTCTCATCCCTGGGCTGATAAAACTCAGGATGTGGGCTCTCCTACCCCGCTATGTGTACATGCAGAATATCCAGTTCCTAGGGGGGCCATTGACATAGTGCTGATATGACACAAGGGAACAAAGTACAAGGAAATCACGCAATGCAGTTAACAATTACCAAATGTTCTCATGATAAATTGTCCTGCTTGCTAGCTTGGAGAGTATATCAACCCCTTCCCCTTTCCTCAGATCAATAAATGGTGTTGTACTACACTCTTCCGCCTGGCCCGTGTTTTCCTTTCACTCTCTGTGGCATTTGGCCATCTCCGGCCATTCCGTGCTCTGCCACTGCTGGCAGGGAAGACGAATAAGGAGATCACTGCAATAGTCCCAGTGAGAGGTGATATCTGAACTTAGGAAGTACCTGTGAAGTAAAGATATGGTAAATAAACTTAAGAGATGCTGTAGACTTATCAGCTTATTGGATATGTGGGATGAGGCAGAGTGAGGACGTAAGGTTGACTCTGAGGTTGTGAATCCGAGTTACAAGGTTGGTTGTGCCTTTGAAAAAAATATGGAAGTTCAGAAGAAGGGCACTAGAATTTTTGGTTGATAGATTAGAACCCAGGTTTTCCTGACTTTAAAACCAGCAGTCTGTCCAGTATACTATGCTGCCTCTCACTGTTGTCTGAGATGTTTATGGGATACCAAATTCAAAATGTCCAATAGGGCACTGGTGGTATCAGATGGGAGTTCAGGAGAGGCTGTGGTTGGATATACACACCTACATATGAAGATATGTATATTTCTCTGTGTGTGTGTGTGTATGATTCGCTTATATGGAGATAAATGAACTCATAGGAAATACAATCACCAAGGGTGAGTTTAGAGAGAGGAGGGCCCAGGAGGGAGCTCTGACTCTTGGGGAGATGGTAGGCATTCATCTCCGTTCAGGCAAAAAAAGTTTAAAAACCAGGGGAAAAGGAATAAGGTCTATGTCTGGGAAATTGCAAGACTATTCAAACTTGCTTAGCACAGGGTATAATTCTACTATATTTTGTACTATAACTATTGCATGCTTACTGTAAGGGGGTAGCTCCAAGAAAGGAGAAGTTTTGAGTGCCATTTGTTTTTTAAAAAAATTTATAGTAATGATCCAATCTCCATTGGTGCCTAGTAGTGCTTTGTACATAATAGGTACAAAATAAATGACTGCTGAATAAAGAGTTAAAGCAAAAAAGACAGAAGAGGATTGAGATCAGAAGCAGAGGCCATAAGGCCTTATATGTTTAAAATTAAAGAAAATATTTTTCATGTAAAGTCTTTTTTCATATCTGGTGTTCTAAACAGATGAGGGTCCTTCCCATGAAAAGCTTAAAGGATTTAATCACATTTTGTTACAGTATAAACCCTGACATTTAACAAAGCTATAAACATTACACATATGGATTTCATGTCACTGTTTTTAGATATGGGAAGGATAACTAAAATGTTGAGTGTCCGAGTTAGGATTCAAAAAGATTTCAGGCTACAATTCGGGGCCAACTCTAATGAAATGAAATTTAATATAAATAAATGTAAAGTCCTACATTTGGTTATCAGATATATAAATACAAAATTAAAAGACACAGACAATAATTCACATGAAAAATATCTAGGGGTTTTGGTGGACTGTAAACTCAATATGAGTCAACAAAGTTATATGGAACCCCAAAATATCTAACAAAAATGCTAATGTGATATTAGACTGAATGAATACAGGTATGACCTCATCTGGACTACTGTATTCATTTTTAGGTACCATATTTTTAGAAGAACATTGAAAAACTAGACTGATTTAGAGGAGGGCAAACAGGACTGTGGGAAAAAATGGAGATAATAACTTCAATTCAGTTGAAGAATGTTTAGTGTGGACCCATGGTTCTAAAACTTTTTGGCATCAGTACCACTCTTTAAAATGATTAGGACCCCTCCCCACCAGGCCAAAGAACTTTGTTTATATAGGTTATATCTACATTTACCATATTAAAAATTAAAACATCTTATTATTAATATGAAAATAGTTTTGACCTTGAGAAACCTCTACAAAGAGGTCCTGAACCACAGTTTGAGAACCACTGCTCTGGGGAAAATAAAACTTCGAGGAAGGCGTGATAGCTGACTTTAAGTATCACCAAGAGCTAAAATGAGGAAAAGGGACCAAATTTTGTTGCCACCAGAGCAAAACTAAGAGCAATGGCTTAAAGTTGCAGATAGGCAGATTTCAGCACAATGTAAGGAAAAAAATTCTTAACAAAATGTCTAAAAGGGTAGTAACTCTCAGGAGGTAGAAAAATCCTTATCATTGGAGGTCTTCAAGCTGAGACTGGATAACCATCTGACAAGGACAGTGTGGAAGGATTCCTTTTCATTTACAGGTTGAGACCAAATGACTTCTGAGGATCTGCCACCTCTGAAAAGCTGTAAGATCTAAAAATGAGGTATTGTTAAAGTCATTCCAACATTCTCATTGATTTTGTCAGTAGACTATTCTGATATAAATTAAATGAAGGGTACTACAAGTGCAGGCTTGTTGGCATGCATTACATTTATAGAGTTTTTCTTGCATATTGGTTCTCTAATGTAGTTTAAGGTATAAATTCCAATCTGAGGTTTTCCTATACTTATTACATTCATTCAAATTCTTTCCCAGTAACTTTATATGGCTTAAAGTATCAGAAAGTTTTCATATTAATTACTTTGGCTGGATTTCTCATCAGTATGAGTTCTCTGATGTAGAATAAGGTAAGAACTCCTACTAAAAGCTTTCCCACATTGATTACATTTAAAAAGTTTCACTCCAGTATGAATGATCTGATGCTGAACAAGAGTTGAACTCTGACTGAAAGCTTTCCCACATTCATGGCATTCATAAGGTTTCTCACCAGTGTGAACTCTCTGGTGCCTGATAAGAAGTGAACTTTGAGTAAAGGCTTTCCCACATTCAGTACATTTGTGGGGTTTCTCTCCAGTATGAATTCTCTGGTGTAGTCTAAGTTGTGAGCTCTGACAAAAAGCTTTTCCACATTCAGCACATTTATGAGGCTTTTCTCCAGTATGAATTCTCTGATGTAGAGTAAGTTGTGAACTTTGACTAAAGGCTTTCCCACATTCATCACACCCATAAGGTTTTTCTCCGGTATGAATTCTTTGATGTTGAATAAGCTGTGAGCTCTGACCAAAGGCTTTGCCACATTCATCACATCCATAGGGCTTTTCTCCAGTATGAATTCTTTGATGCTGAATAAGCTGTGAACTCTGAATGAAACCTTTACCACACTCGTTACATTTATAGGGTTTCTCTCCAGTATGAGTTCTCTGATGTAAGATAAGGCCTGAGCTGCAACTGAAAGCTTTTGAACATTTGTTACATTTATATGGTTTCTCTCCAGTGTGTATTAGCTGATGTTGAATAAGACGTGAGCTCCAACTGAAGGCTTTCCCACACTCATTACATTTGTATGGTTTTACTCCAGTATGAACTATCTGATGTTGATCAAGAGTTGAACTTTGACTGAATGATTTCCCACATTCCTTACATTTGTAGGGTCTTTCTCCAGTGTGAATTCTCTGGTGTAGAATAAGGTGTGAGTTCTGAATAAAGGTTTCTCCACATTCATTACATTTGTAGGGTCTCTCTCCAGTGTGAATTCTTTGATGTCTAATAAGTAGTGATCTTTGATTGAAAGTTTTTCCACATTCGTTACATGCATGAGGCCTCTCTCCTGTATGAATCCTTTGATGTAATACAAGTTGAGAATTCTGAGCAAAGGCTTTTCCACATTTATCACATCCATAAGGTTTTTCTCCAGTATGAATTCTTTGATGTTGAATAAGGTGTGATCTCTGACTAAATGTTTTCTGACATTCGTTACATTCAAATGGCTTATCTCCAGTATGAGTTTTCTGATGTCTATTAAGTTGTGAGTTCAGACTGAAAGCTTTACCACATTCATCACATCTATAAGGTTTTTCTCCAGTGTGAATTAACTGATGCTGAATAAGCCGGGAGCTACAAATGAAAGCTTTTGAACATTTATTACACTTATATGGTTTTTCTCCAGTATGAATTTTTTGATGTTCTCTCAAGTTTGAGTTTCGACTGAAAATTTTTCCACATTCATTACATTTGTGAGATTTCTCTCCGGTGTGAATTCTCTGGTGTAGAACAAGGTCTGAATTCTGCTCAAAGTTTTTGCCACAATTATCACATTCATGGGCTTTTTCTCTTGCTATTCCTTTATGATGTACAATGAATGTTGATTCTGCCCCAAATTCATTAGATTTTTTGGTGATGTCCTCTATAGTGGTTTTCTTGTGAGTCATCATGGCTTTATTGAAATCTTTTTCGAGGGAAGAGCATTTCCTCAAAATCACTGCTGTAGAGTTTCTCTGATAAATGTTTAAGGTCCTCTCAGGTTTAAAATATTCTCCAAACTCATGTTCTTCAGGGAAATCCTTTAGGATTATTTCCAGTGTTTCTCTATTTGACTCTACTTTTTTGAAATTTCCCCCCTTTTCATATAACTGCTCATTCTTAGTTCTTTCCAAATCTGAAACAAGAAATTGAAAATATAATGTTCTCTATGCTGAGAAAAAAAATTATTAGACTAGGAACAGCATCACTGACACGTCTTTTAAGCAGTATATATGGCTTTACTTGTTCTCAGAACTAACATAAAATCTAGAAAGAAAGTAGAAGATTGGAACTAGGAAGCAGGAGAAATTGAGTAGAGGTATAATCTAGATAAGGGGCATAGTGAGCACAAAGTGAACCAGTTGAGGAGGGTGGAACATTTGATCAGTGGAACAGATTAGGCAGGGGAGCTGGGAAGGAGCAAGAAATTTTAAGGTATAAGCAGAGTGTATGAGAGACAAAATAAGTTTTCAGTAAGTATGTGATGGATGGTATGGTCAGTGGTGAGATGGCCTGAACAGGTAGATGAAAATACCTGATGGGGTTACAAGTAATTAGAATTATACAGAAATAGAAAAAAATTCTTCATTAGGTAATGAGTACCTAGTCACCAGAAAAATTACCAAAGAAAGCAATGAAATTGGTGCTAACAAAGAAGAAGAGGAGAGGCAGCATAGGGAAACAGAAAAGTATTGGATTTGGCATAACAAAACCCGTGTTTAAATGCAGGCTCTGATACTTACAAGCTGTGTAACATCAGACAAGTCCCTTTACTGTCCTAACCATGTTTTCCTCTCCTATAAAATGAAAAGGGTGGACGAAACAACTTCTCAGGCCCCTTTCTATAAATACTATAAACAAACTTATCAGAGCAAGGTAGGTGAATTGTGACATAGAAGCTGCATTTCCAGGGAAGGAACCTTTCCATGGAAAGGTTTCAAGGTTAAACAGTAGGAAAGAGAGTCAAAGATAATGATGTCTCATTCTGTCTCTAAAATTAGGAAAGCCATTCTCTCAGAAAAAGTCTACATCTGCAAGAATTGAACAAAAGCAAAGGACTTATTTTTTTCAAAAGGGAAGTGAAAAGGGTCCTTTAATATCTCTCTCATTTTCAAAGATCTTTCAAATATCACTGAAAGTGCTTTAACAATCACAAACACTGAGTTCATCTAGGTGACTTGATTTTATCAAGGGCAGCTAGGTTCTTTCTTACTATCTCTCTGCTTACTTTGGGTATCAATTCCTTATTAGCCATTTATATTCTATTCCTCCTAGTGCAAGAGTAATTCTTTTTGGTATAAAAGAGAAGCAAAATTAAAACTGAGCCACTGTGTCTTCTCTCTGTTTTTAGTTATTATCATCATTCCATTCACCCCATGGAGCAGTCCTATCCTGTCTTTCATCCTTCCTTTTTTCTCCTAATATAGCTTCTAATAAATAAATTTTTTAAAGTCCTTTTTGCTGTTCTCATCCACCCTAGCTCATTCTGAGCTTTAGCAATACTTATACTATATATATATACTATATATACGTATATATAGCATGTACTATAATACTAGACAATGCCGTGTTTTTCTTCCCATTCTCTGTTACCTGTCTTTGCTTCCATATATTGTACATGATTTTTAAAATCTGAGTTGGTGAGTTCCCTGTGCATTGACATTAGTTGCTTCAGATAATTTCCATTTTTTTTTTCTGCATTGGAATTGTTCACTTTGAATCCCTAGAATTTTATTCTCAGGAGATCCCCCATCCCTCCTAGACTGACTTTTCCTATAAAATTTAATCTATGGAATCCTACTTATTTTCCTCTGAACTCTTAAGAGTTCTGCCTTTCCAAAATCTAGGTCTACTTTGCTATCTCTTAAGAGAAAATAATAAACTATAGGACAGAACAGTCACTTCCCTCCAACCAGTTCCTCTTTGTTAGTGAGAATCAGCTCCCATTTAGAAGTTCCCCTTGTTGGCTCCTCTACTTTTTAAAGAATGTTATCAGTAATGTACATCATTAAGTAGTTAGCTGCTCTGCTTTGGGAAGAAAGAGAGCTCAAGCTGATGTCTAAATAACTAAAGTCTCATCAGACTTTTCATTCTTCTTCTTACCCTGAACAAGATCATTCCCTTGTTACCACCTTCCTAGAAATCACATACCAATTTAGTTGTTTACTCTTGAACTAATTGCTAGTCACATCCTGTTGTGACTCTACCTATACAATAATCTAGACAAGGTGTCTCACTATCACCTCAAACCAAAAATAAAGACAAAGCCACAGCTTTGCCAGAGGATGGCTACCCTTAGCTGACTTTCCTATTTGGGTGAGCAAAGGCATTGTCACCTCCACCCCTGCCCACTGGAAATGGTTCCCAAATTGTTTCCTTTCTGACACTTTTATTGCCCACCTCTTTCCCATCAGCCTCCTACCACTGCCAGTCAGGGAACCTGTCACCTCCAATCTAGATTACAAACAACAACAAAACAGCAACACCTCAGATTTATAGAACAGTTCAAGGTTTACAAAAATCTCCACAACAACCTGATAAGGCAGGTGATGCACATTTTATCATCCACATTTTTGCCCATAAGTAAAGTAACTAAAATTAAGAGTAATTAATTATAGGGTTTCCCCACAGTCATGAAGCTATTATGTGTTTGAACCAAAATTCATATCTAGGTTTTCTTTATTCCAAGTCAAGTGCTCTTTTCACTACCATACGGCTGTTCATCTAACACCCAAATCCCTGACTTCTCCACTTGTCACAAACACTTAGAAAGTTCTAGAAACATTTTTAGATACTAGACAGTTAATAAATGTTGAATTGAAAGTTAGTCTTTCCGCACATGGCTATAGACAGGCTACCTGAGTCAATGTTGATGCTGTTACCAAGTCCTTCTTCAAGGACTTCCCTAGGGAGGACAGAATGCCCTCAATTTTCTGGTTCTGCTTTTTCTCAAAGCAAGTTCTTGTGATTTATCTATTTTCCTGAGGCATTTTCCACTGCAATACCTGATATAGACGGTCAGTGAATGAGCACTTATTAAGTGGTTAATATGTGTCAGGCACTCTGCCAAGTACAGGAGAGACCATAAAAAGGCAAAAAAAAATAAAAGAAAAAAAAGACTTGTTACTACTCTCAAAGAGCTCACATTTTCATGGGAGAGACAATATGAAAACAATTATGTACATACACTATAATTACAGAGTAGAAGGAAGAATATCTAGAAAATCTGAATAATTATGGCGATAAGGACGATTAGGATTTCCACTAACTAGTTTTTCTCCCTCACCTGTGTAGGAACTTCTCTGGGATTCATCTTTAGCTTCCTGTAGATCCAATACTCATGGCTCTTCCCCTCACTCCAGTTAGGAGATCACATCAAGCTTAAAGGCTGGAAGTCCTGCTTGTATGGAAGGAAATAGAATGTATTTATGTGGAAGGAAATAGAAGAAAACAGAATGGTTTGTACTAGGAATGGAAGGTAAAGCAGGCTATAGGAAACAGGTGGAAATGGAGCAAAAACGCCAAGAGTAGAGACCTCAGAAGACAACACTCTACCCAAAGTAGGAATCTCTTGAAAAGGTGAGAATTCAAGCACATAAGGACAAGATCATTGAGTAGTGGAAACAGCCCTCCTGCCTGAGTTTCCTAATTCATAAAATGGAGATAATAACTGACCTTCCTCAAAGGGTTGCCATGAGAAAAGCAATCTGTAAAACATAGTATACCAAAGAAACCAGAGCTCTTATTATTTCATGTTTCCTTCCTGGAAGGATAAGAAACTTATAAACCCACAGAAAGTAAAATGAATAATTTTAATTATATGAAATTTAAAAGGTTTTGCACTACCAAAAACCAATGCAGCCAAAATGAGAAGGAAAACAGGAAACTGGGGAAAAATGTTCACAGCAAGTTTTTCTGATAAAGGCTTCATTTCTCAAATGTATAAGGAACTGAGCCAAATTTATAAAAATAAGAGTGGAGAATGCCCCACTAATAAATGATCAAAGGATATGAACAAGCAGTTTTCAGAAGAACAAATCAAAGCTATCAATAGTTATATGAGGGGGGAAGAGCCAAGATGGCAGCTGGAAAGCAGGGACTACCATAAGCTCCCCACCAAGTCTCTCCAAAAACCTATAAAAAATGGCTCTGAACCAATTCTAGAACTGCAGAACCCACAAAGTGGTGGAGGGAAGCAGGGCTCTAGCCCAGGACAGCCTGGATGGTCTCTGGGTAAGGTCTATCCTGCAAAGAGCTGGGAGCAGAGCCCAGCGTGGGTGGACCAGACCGCGGACCGACCAGACCAGGAGACGGGCGGAGTGTGCCCTAGCGCCCTGAATCAGTGAGCTGTGGCAGTTACCAGACCTCTCAACCCACAAACAGCAGACAACAGAGAAGGTTAGTGGGGAAAGCTGCAGGGACAGGGAGTCTGCGGTTCAGCCACCACCCCTGGGGCAGCAGAGGTGGGACAGCTACAGAACTACAGCTGCAGTTGCTTCTGGCCCCAGACCCACCTGGTGGGAGGAATTAAGTGGATGATCAGAGCAGGAGGGAAGAGCCTGCTGAAGATCTAAGCCCAGTCTAGGTTGGGGGCTCCTGGAGAAGGAGTGCTGGTGAGGCAGAGCTGGCGCATCTCCCCAACCATGGAACATAGAACTCTTTACTGTACAAGCAGTCATACCCTGCTGAAAAACTCAAGGGTCAAGTAAGTTGTCTGGGAACATGGCCAGGCGGCGAAAACACACCCAGATTCAGTCTCAGACTCTGGAATCCTTCTTTGGTGACAAAGAAGACCAAAACATACAGTCAGAAGAAGTCAACAAAGTCATAGAACCTACAACAAAAACCTCCAAGAAAAACATGAACTGGTCTCAGGCCATGGAAGAACTCAAAAAGGATTTGGAAAAGCAAGTTAGAGAAGTAGAGGAAAAATTGGGAAGAGAAATGAGAAGGATGAGAGAAAACCATGAAAAACAAGTCAATGACTTGCTAAAGGAGACTCAAAAAAAAAAAAATACTGAAAAATATACTGAAGAAAACAACACCTTAAAAAATAGACTAACTCAAATGGCAAAAGAGCTCCAAAAAGCCAATGAGGAGAAGAATGCCTTGAAAGGCAGAAT
>JAQQSZ010009518.1:0-12755 GCA_028646595.1 Phalanger gymnotis
GGGGGGGGGGAGGAAATGGGGAGAAAATTTGTAATTCAAACGCATGTGAAAATCAATGCTGAAAACTAAACATATTAAAAATAAATTAAAAAAACAAAAAAAATAAAAAAATAAATTAAAAAAAATAAAAAAATACATAGGACCCATGGTATGTCTCAATCTGAGTGATAATAGCTGAACAAGTTGTATTATATGATTGTGATTGAATATTATTGTGCTATAAGAAATGACAAGCAGGTTGTCTTCAGAAAAACCTGGGAAGATTTTCATGAACTGATGCAAAGTGAAATGGACAGAACCAGGAGAACATTGTACACAGTAACAGCAATTGTGTGATGATCAACTGTGAATGACTTAGCAATACAGTGATTCAACACAATTCCAAAGGACTTATGATGAAAAATGTTATACATCCCTAGAGAAAGAACTGATGGAGTCTGAATGCAGATTGAAGCATACTATTTTTAAAACTTTATTTTTCTTGTTTTGTTTTTTTTTGTGTCTGAGTTTTCTTTTGCAACATGAATAATATGGAAATGTTTTGCATAACTGCATATATATATATATATATATAATTTATATTAAACTGCTTGTCCTCTCAATGAACAGGGAGAGGAGGAAGGGAGAGAATTTGGAATTCAAAATTAAAAAAAAATTAATGTTAAAAATTGTTTTTACATGTAATTTGGGAAAAAAATACCAAATAAATAGAGTATGAAAAGGGCCATATAAATATAATTATCGGTATTTCTTTGTTTTCTCTTAAGCAAATGTTTAACAATTGGTTCTCAGGTGGGGGGAAGGGAATGTACTAAATGACACACTTTAAAGTTTAACCTGCATTATTAACATTTCTCCATCAATTTTAGTCTAGACAATCAACAAAAGAATAACTCAAGCCCTGACTTATGGCATTTTCTGATTTCTGAGGTGGAAATAGGTGTCCTTAAGTATAATCTTGGTACATTTAAAGATTTTCTAATGATAGGCATTATGCAATGGTGGACAGAATGCTGGATTTGGAATCAGGTAGACTTTTTTTCAAATCCTACTTCAAATGCTTATTAGCTTTATGACCCTAGGCCAGGCCTTTAACCTCTCTTAACCTTAGTTTCCTTGTCTGCAGAATGGGTCTAACATCTTTAACACTTGGACTAGACTTATGATTTTATCTATATAGAGAGGTCCCAGCAAGGAACTTCCACTTCTGTGCAAATCGGCATCTTCTCTGCAACTTGTGCCTTTAGAGGCATTGTTCAACTGAGCCCACAGGGACTGAGGTATTTGCACCTCCCTATTCTGTACCAGCTATGAGGTGTGGATTAGGTTGGTTCCAGGGCAGGTTGGCTCTGGTGAAGAGGGGGTCCTTTTTCTCACACTCCTTACCTCATTAACTCCCCTACCAATCATCCTGGGGACAATCACATTATCATAAATTACATTATGGTTCATAAGACAAGAGGATTCATCACAAGGTGTATGGGATAGATAATATTCTTACATACAAAAAATAATGCTAATTGTAAAAGAAACATAGCACATATTAATATAATGATTAAAACAGAATTCGGTAAATTATAACTACTATTACAATCCACAGGGAAGGTAGTATTTAAAATTCATCAGAAAATGTGTGTCTTATTCTGCAATGTCAGCCCATCATCTCTTTGCCAGAAGGTGAGTAGCATGGTTCATCATTGGTTCTTTTGAATTATAGTAGGTCATTGCATTGATCAGAATTCTTAAACTTTTCACAATTGTTTTTCTTTAGAATATTCTTGCTACTATATAAATTGTCCTCATTTTGTTCACTTCATTCTGCATGAGTTTATATATATGTACACATTTTTCTTAAATTCTTCCTTTTGCCGTTTCTTACAGTGCAATGGTGTTCCATTACATTCATATACCATAATTTATTTACTTATTCCCCAATTGATTGGCACCCCCCGCAGTTTCCAGTTATTTGCTATGACAAAAAGATCAACTATAAATATTTTTGTACATATGGATCCTTTTTCTCTTTCAGGCATAGGCATCGCTAAGTCAGAGGGTACACACGGGTTAGTAACTTTCTGTGTATAGTTCCAAATTGCTTTCTGAGTGGCCAAACCTACTCATAGCTCCACCAACAGTGCATTTGTATGTCTGTTTTTGGGCAGCTCCTTCAACAATCCTCATTTCTTTTTTAATCTTTGTCAATCTGATGGATGTGAGGTAGAAACTCAGAGTTGCTTTAATTTCCATTTTTAGAAAAAAGTCAATATGAAAATTTGTTTTACTCAACTATTTATGTTTGTTACAAGGTTCCCCCCCCCACTCCCACTCCATGCATGGGAGTATAATGGTAATTAGGGTGGCACTTTTTTTTTTTTTACTGTTTTTTCTTTTGGAGCATTATTGTAATCAAGTGCCTTTGATGAGTCTGGCCTTTGTTTCTTTGATTAAATTGGGAGTCTTTGATGACCTGCTTATGTCAAGGGAAAGCCTAATTCACATAGGTTTGAGTCACATGGTTGTGATGTCCTTTGACCCTGAACAGGGTATATAACCTCAGAGGTTAGCATTTTGTCTGGGGCTCTCACTCAATGGAAGAGTTGTGGATTTAACCAGATGAGACTCTGGGTAGCCATTGTTAAGGTGCCCCTGGCTTTGAAAAAACCCAGATGTTGGTGCTTCTCTGGTAACTATGTATTGGTATGGATAGACTTGTTTGTGTTATTTGCTCTGTTTATGTAATACATGTTTGTAATTTCTGTTTGTATTCTCTTGGAAGTTCAGGGTGCTAGCTTTTGCCCCTGAACTAAGTGAATGATATATGTATGTTTGATTAAAGTGAGATTGCTAACCCTTTAAAGTTACTTTCCTTAGAAAAGCAGATCAAAGAACCTATGCTGGCTGCCCTTCTGTGTGCTGATGTTGTTGGTCTTTCACCCCCACAGCAGCTACTAGCAACATTGTTGTTAGTGGTAGGAAAGGAGAGGTTTTAGGGATAGGGTAGACAAAAAGAAAGAAAAGGTAATTGAAGTGTTTGAAGTACCAAAGAAAGCCAGAAAGAATCACTGAAAAGTAGGACAACTCTGAAAGTTACATGTTGAATTTATTACTTATTTTTTAAAAGAAAGTAATCTATATATAATAGATATTTGAAATTTCATGTATAATCCTCTTTTTTTCTACCAAATATATGGAAATACCAATTTTATTTCATGTTTGTTAAGTACAGATCATGAAAACATAGTCTGCAGAACTGTTAACTAAGCATTTTATATTCCATCTTGGAGCTGCACTCTCAGTGTACTCCAAAGTGAACTTCCTCCTCTTTGTGCTCAGTTTCAATAGTTGATGCTTCCTGCATGTGTTGCCACTACAAGCACCCACCTGAATGGATTTCATCAGGCTGTTGTATGTATGCAAATGCTGTTGTACTCACAGACCTCTGGATCTTTCAGCCTTCAGATATTTGTGACACAAAGTTACTGCTTGGTCAGGACGTGGGAGATACAGGAAGGAGATATTAAACAGGTGTATCCAGTCCACTTTCAGGCTTGCCTAAGCAGGACATGTACTCAAAGCCAAATGAAGGCCAGGTAGGAGATAGAAGTAATCACATACACTTTGCAGCCAGAAAGGAAGAGAAAGGTGGAAGTCAGGTTGATCTCTTCTGCATATCCTCTGAGTCATTAGTTCTTCTGTCAGCAGCCAGTTAGGGCTCAAATTGTGAGCCCTTTACCCTTTAGTCATAAATGTGCAGAAGCTGACCCCAAAACTTGCTCATGGTCATTTGGAAGCAAGGAATGTCTGTGTATGTTCTGTATAGCCTGTATAACACGGTCTTACAGAGTGGCCAAGGACACTGAGAAGTTACAGGACTTAGCCAGTGTCACACTGGATAAATTTGTGTCAGTCTGAACCTGATCCCAGTTTGTATGTCAGAACTTTAACCTAGGTCTTCCTAACTCACAGCTAGCTTTCACTCCACTATACCTACACCATGCTTCCTCTTTTATCAATAACATAACTCCATAGGATTGTTGTGAAGATCAAGTAAGATAATGTAGGCAAAGTGCTGTGGAAGCACTAAAGTTTTATATAAAGTCGGTTTAAAAAAATAAATATTATATAAATGCTCTAAGTACACTATGGGTGGTAGTGGTTGGTGGTGGTGTTTTCTTATTATCTTGGTTTTTAGCTCTCACTCAGAAAGGCTGGGACAATATACCAATATTGAGGTTTAGGGGTGCTTGGGACCCCAAAATACCAATATGCCAGGTCCTGCTTGAATGAATTCGACCCAAGCCTTCTTTCAGCCAAAGAGGAAAACAAAGTTTATTAAAAATTCGCCATGTTGGGTAGACTCTTAAGAAGCCTGACCATTTGTGACACTAATGCCAATGGGCCAGATTGAACCTTGAGCTAGATTGAATCTGAGTACCTTTATGGAGGCAAGATGGATCTTATATACAGAAAGACTGTGAGAGGGATCTAAGGGTGGCCAAGTAGTCTGGGGTGACTGGAAGAGGGGTCCAGTGAGGATCTTCATGGGACTGGGGTGACTGGAGATCAGATTCCAGGAATGGAATTAAGGGTGGGAAATAGATGAAGGCTACAATGGAGGGCTAGGCTAGGTTAAGTGTATCAAGCGTGGGAAGTGGATGTAACAGACAGTGGAGGGCTAAGTTAGGTTAAGGGTAACAGATTTGGGCATGACAAGTTTATGGCCTCAAGCAAAGGCCAGATCAAGTGGGAAGATTCAAGGTAGGGCTCAAGGGGTTTCCTAGAGCCTATACCCCATCACCAATAGTATCTTCAGGATCCTGAGGCTGATTCCCCGCTTCTGGCATGCAGCTCACAATACTACAGAATAAAGTTTTGTCAAAAGAAAGGACATTCCTCCCTCCCTTTCCACTCTAGGAATCCTAGATTAAGTCATTATTTGTTCTAACTATGTATGTAAACTGACCATTATCAACTATACTTTCTAGGATGGAAATTTTTCAGTTGGAGCCCTATTCCACATGTCCCTTATGGGTCTGTGGCTTCCTGCTGCTAGAAGGGGGAAGGGATGGCAGTGAAGGCATGTCCCTCTGCCTCTAAACTTCCTGCCAGTCTTCCTAGCTCTGCAATTTACAATCTATTCATCAGGACCAAATGAGTCACTGTACTGTTTTTCAAAACTTCCATCTCCTCAGTTGAAGATGGAGGCCAAAACTTGCTCAGTCCTTTTCTTTACTTTGGTCCCTGAAGCTCTCACCACCAGACCAGGAACGCCCTTGTGTCTGTCAGCTCTTGACAGCCCCTCCTCGCTCCATGCTGCGGGGAGAAGGAAAAGGTAATATTTCCATACTCTGGATGGGTAGCTAATAAAAGCTAACATTTATACAGTACTTTAAGGTTTGTAAAGTGATTTACAATTATCTCATCCTCATGACAGTGATGGGAGGTGGGTGCTCATATTATCCCCATTTTGCAGGTAAGGAAAGTGAGACTTGCTCAATTGTTACACGATTTGCCCAAAGTTACACAACTAGTGGATGTCTGAGGCTAGGTTTGAACTCAGGACTTTCTGATCAAGTCAAGTGCTCTGTACTTACTCTCTCAACCCACTGTATATTAAGAGGTTGTGCTCCTATCTTGAACAAAGTTAGCTTATATCCCATCCCCCTCAGGGTTCTAGTGACATTTCATGAAAGGTTAGGGGAAATCTTTTTTTCTAATACTATTGAATTAAACCTCTATTCAGGTGTATTTTCCTCAATTATCAATTACCTATAATTAGTGTCTCAGTTTCATTTAACTAAATAACATCACCTTTTACATAGCCATATTTACTGAGAATATATAGCAAGAGCAAAAGTTAGAGACATTTTGCCCAAAACCTAGGGGTGCAGTCTCCTCTGTGCCATCTTTGTCTCTGAGGAAAGTGGGTTGGAATTAAACTTGGCTTCTATCCAGCATTCACTCAACTAAGTTCCCTTTTAAGTTGAATTGATGGTTGTCAGTGGATGGATGAGCCCATGTCTGTGCTATCTCTGGGCTGCGTCAAGCAAGTCACTCTTCAGGGCCTTGGTTTGCTGCCTCACCTGTGCTTGTCCTCCCCCAATTCCCGGCATGGACACCATTGCCTCAACTTCTAGTGCTTGTTATTCTGATTTTTGAAGTTCATAAGGTCATAGCTATCTCTAATACTCCTTCATCTAAAATCATAAAGAATAGAAACCACAGAGACAGAAATAACAGCCAGTCTGTGTACTCACACATCATGTGGTCATCCATGGATCCATTCTGCTGGAGCCAAATGGAACCAGCTCAAGACATCTTGTTGTTGAAATTTTAATTTGAGCATTTATACCTTGGAAACCATTTGGGGCTTGATTTATTATTTCGTTGATTGTGTATTCTTGAGAAAGCAACTAAGACATTGTTAATAGTGCCAATTAAACTTAGAAGTTTATCCTGTGTTATGGGGGTACAGGTTCTGGAAACCCCCTTGCACTCTCCTTGAATCTTCCCACTTGATCAGGCGTTTGCCTGAAGCATCCCAGTAATCCTCCCAACTGGCCTTTCATTGTCTGCACCTGGCCTCACCCTAGACCCTTCCTTACCCTTGATCCTGTCTAGACCTCATTCTCCCTTGACCACATGGGTCAGGTCCCTGGAATTTCCTGCCCTTCTCTGTTAGTTACCCCAGCCTTTTGGCCATTCCGATCAAGAACCTCCCTAGACCCTTCCTCCAGTCACCCCAGGCTACTTGGCTACTCCTAGATCCTTCCCACAGTCTTCCTGTATATAACATCCATCTTGTTTTCATGAAAGTACTCAGATTCAATCTGGCCCCCGGTCAGTATAAGCATCATAAATGCTCAGATTCCTTAAGAGTCTGGCCAATATGGAGGATCTTTAATAAACCTTGTTTTTCTTTGGCTGAAACAAGGCTTGGGTCGAATTCATTCAGGCAGTATATGTATGTTGCTGTTTCAGGGGCCCAGCACCCCTAGCCCTCAAGCCTTATTGAGGGCTTAAAGCAATTCTTACCTCTTCACTTGTACATAGTGAGAAAGAGCAAGAGCAAAAACTTTCCCTTTGGCTGATTGGTGAAGGATTGCTGTCCCCAAATCCCTGCAATAAATCAAAAGCTCTCATATTGTACTGAATACTTTCCCTTCTGTTAGGCTAGGCAAGGTGGTGTTTACAGGCATATGATTGTATGCCATGCCCTCTCTGCCTTTTCTTTTAGCTCTCATTCTAGTTTCTTTGAAAGGGAAACAAGTTTTCTTATTGCTGCTTTAGACTGGGCTGAAATTCTCCAGGGGCCCCAGGAGGCAGAGTTGTTTACACATCCCTTCACCTCTGTGGGTGCAGTTAGGCTGCCTGATTGTGGTTAACGAGCTTGATTGTTGTTCATCCTTCATTCTCAAAGAAGACCAATGACATCATGAAGGTGGTGCCTTGAATTGCCAGTGAATTGGATTTAAGTGAGGTAGAGCATCCTAAAGTCATCACCCTCACTCTCCCTTCCAGTCATGCAAGTCTACTGGCAAGACAAGTCTAGACAACTAGCTAGGATACAGTGGGTAACCTTGGTCTTTCTAAATTAAGGTCTTTCCAAGGTTTCAGTTTGTCTGAGGCAAGACCTATTCAATGACTAAGGCTAGGTTAGAAATGAGACAGAAGATGGCCAAATTTCCCATCACAAAGCTATCAGTCTGGGCCATCTCTGAGCAGAAGTGCCTTGGATCTCAGTAGTGGAAGAGTCCAAATGGGATGGATCCATAAACAGCTCAGCATGAAGATGTCGAGCTTAGTGTTTTCAGGGCCTGAGGTGATGTTCATCTTTGGTCCCATCTCCATTTCCTGATTCTGGTTCCTTGAATTTCAGCCTCTTTCACCCCAAATCTAAATTCCTCTGTTGGGTGTACATCTCATTAATGAGTCCATCTAGGCCGTAGTTGAAACAACATTACTATGTGATTTGAGGGAAGTTTCAACTTTGGGGAAATATGAATCACTTCATATTTTATATTTCTCCCAAATAGTACTTCGTATTTTCCCAAAGAAATCTATAGCATTTGACAGATTTCTTTCAATATCATTGTTCCACAAGTCCCCTGTGTGGCTCTAGGAGCACAGTTAAGTGTCTGTTTTCTAGGGATGCAACATTCATAATGTTCAAATCAGCCTTTGTATTTGTAACGGACATGGTAATAAAACAAATGTCAATATTTCAGCATTTAACCATGCAAAACTTATCTCAAAACTACTGGTCGGACTTACAAAGAAACATGCCAGAAAAGTGACTATCTAATTATAGTCTGGGAATAAAACAAAAATATAGTGGTTTTTCTGCAGGGGGGCCCCGAGATTCTAGAGCATCCAACCAATATCTTCAAATATGTCTCTGAATATCCTCAAGCAGCCCCCCTCCCCCACAGTACAATGCCTCTCTGGATTACCACCCCTGCTCCAAGTTGTACTTGGTGGTTCAATCCCTGGAGGGACAAGTACATTGGTTCAAGGTACTTTGTGGGTTTGCATCCCTAAATCTGGAACACCTATGTTGAAGTTTAGAGGTGCTGGGACCCTGAAATAGCAATACACTGGGTCCTGTCTGAATGAATTCAACTCGAGTTTTCTTTCAGCCAAAGTAAAACAAAGTTTACTAAATATCTGCCATATTGGCCAGACTCTTAAGAAATCTCAGCATTGGCTAGACTCTTAAGGAATCTGACCATTTATATTGCCAATGCCAGAGGGCCAGATTGACTCTGCTCTAGATTGAATGTGAGCACCTTCATGGAGGCCAGATGAATCTTATATACGGAAAGACTGGGAGAGATCTAGGGGTGGCCGAGTAGTATGGGGTGACTGGAGGAGGGGTCCACGGAAGGTCTTGATGGGAGTGGCCAATAGGCTGGGGTTCCTGTAGGTCAGGTGCCCAGAACCAAGAGAATGGGATTTTGATAGGATCAAGGGTGGGAAGTAGCCTGAGGCAATCAGAAAGTAACAGAGATTTGGGCCTGCCATAGTGGGAAGATTCAAGGAGAGTTCAAGGGGGTTCCCAGAGCCTGCACCTCATCACCTAACTGGCTCAGTGGATAGAGTGCTGGGCATGGTCAGCCTCAGACACTTGCTAGCTGTGTGACCCTGGGCAAGTCACTATCAAGTAACCCTGTTTTCCTCAGTTTCCTCATCTGTAAGATGAATTGGGGAAGGAAATGGCAAACTGCTCCAGTATCTCTGCCAAGAAAACCCCAAATGAGGTCATGAAGAATTGAACATCTCTATCAACAACAAGGTTAAAAGTCCCCAAATGTGTTTTTGCCTCTAGTTAGCCAGAAGACATTATTAGCTCCAGTCATAGACATTTACTAAAGTAGCATAACCTTAACAGAAGTAACAAAAGTTACAAAAAGAAGTAACAAAACATTGTGTAGAAGTAACAATACAAAGTGTCAGTGAGAAGTTTTCATACATACTGAATATACTAGTAGAGAGACATACCCTCTGGGAACTCCTGTTGCTAAGAAACTCACACCTCCAATGCTAGAGGGCCCTGAGGATTTTTTTCTCTTCTGAATTAATGTTCTCACTCTATTCCCTACAGGATGCAATGTGTCTTCACAGGATTGTCATTTTGACATGAGGCTATAGTTCCTACTGTCTCCAACCTCTAGCTTGGCTGAAATGTAGGTACTACTATGGGCTTTCAGACCAAACCAGAACACATATTCTACGTCTAGGATTAGCAGTAACCTCTCCAGTTTTGCTCCTTTAAGGTCTCAGCCACCAGGTCCTTATGTTCTAGACTCTGAGGCCAGCCCTCTCTCCAGAAGCAGGATCCCAAGCTGCAGGTTTTTTCTCCTGTGTTTGAATCTAGGCTCTTGACTAGCCGGGCACAAGTTATTTAATCTCTTTGGGCCTCAGTTCCCTCCTGTTAGAGGACTAATAACTGCCATAGTCCTCGTCCCACTCTCACACCTTCATGTAATAGGCTAAATTTTCCCTAAAAGACTGCAAAACCTGGGCTTTATTGGTCCAGGGATAAGGTAAAGTTTAAACTATGCCTCCCTGGATGCATCCTCCTGGTAGTTTTTGGCTCTGTTGATGTGGCTTCCTTGTCACCTAGGGGCGTGAAAAGTCCCCCACATATGGGTTCAGTGCACTTCAGTGTTGGTGGATACCAACTAGAGTCAACATTATTTTGCCCTGCTGAAACACACACACACACACACACACACACACACACACACACACACACACACACACTTCTAGATGGAGATAAGGAGAGCTTCTTCTACTGAAGCTTAGTACTACTATATTCTTGTTGCATATTTTTGCTTCATTGGAGCTAAGTAAACCTTCTGTTAACTATTTTCAATGATCTATAAGTGCCCCATTTTATTCCAATATCAAATCTGAACTAACAAGGTGCTGAGGTCAGGCCCATCCCTAACACCTCATCTATTAAGAGGAGGAGGTTGGACTAGATGTCTAAGGTCACTTCTAATTCTAATCCTATTTGTCTCTGGAGACACTAGAGCTAGACATTTGCTATTTGATATACACTTCATTATTTTAAATATCCCCGTTTCCCTTCTTGTATACCTTGTTTTGTTTATTTGCTTATTCCTTTGCCTTCCTTCTGGTCTCTCTCTCTTTTTTAAATTACCAATGACCTCTAGCTCTCCATTGTAACCCTTGTGTTCATTATGAATCAGTTTTTGCATCTTATGATTATCCCTAACGCAAAAGACAAATAAGTTCTATTTCTTCCCCTAAGGACAGAGCTGAGATTGGACTGATACAAGTCTCGGCACAGGCAACATCATCCATATGGAGGATTTCTTCTGCGTACATCCTCCTCTGATGTCTCACCCTGGTGTAGGGGCTCCTGAACACTACGAGAGTAAACCAAGGACCAGCTTGGCTAAGTTCAAATAACCACATTCCGCAATCCATTCTCTCACCTGCTCTCATTTGCCCTGTTGCTGCACCATCATGACCAGAGACCATTCCTTAGGAGACTTCCAGCTGGAAGCCCCACTATGGGCCCGGGGAGTCCTAATTGTGTAGTGCCTCACAGGCCCCAATATATCTATCCAGCAGACCTTAGTCATCCATCACATTACACTGCCTCCTCTCTCCCAAGCTATCCCTTCTTCTCTCTCTCTTTCCAGCTCTGGAAACATAATCAAATTGTGAGAAACACAGCTATGAGGATCACAGGACTCCCTAAGCAGGGTCAGGAAGTAAGCCCAGGAAGTGCTTCCGTAGCTCATTGCTTTCCTAGTTGCATAACCTTAGGAAGATCCATGTGATAGCCCACTCTCACCCAAAGAACTCAGAAAAAGAGTGGGCAGAGGAAGGCATTGATTACACTTCTTGTGAGAAAGCCAGTGCAGTGCTCACTAGGAACACCCACACTGATACAGAGACAGGAGTGAGGTTAACCAGTTCTACCCTCCTTGTCTGAGTTAGGGTTAGTTTACATTCTTCATTTCCCACCATTTCTTATTCAGATTATGCAGATTATGTAGGTGTGGTAGTGAGGATACTTTACAGAGCATGACCCCTCAGGCTTGAATTGGTTGTCCCAGCCTAGCCTTTCTAGTCTCCCTGATGCCAAGATGGCCGTTGTCTTAGTAAGCAAGCTTCCCCACAGCTATTGATTATCTCCCAATAACTTCTGTGGGAACAAAGCAAGATACCACAATATCTCTTCTTACAAAATCAATCATACTGTCACTAATGGAAAGGATCTATGTCCCTATTGTGCTCTTTACCTTCCTTGAGATGTTCTATGCCACAACACCCTTTCTGGGTCACCACTCCCCTATATGTGTTGTCTTCTCCTTTTGGAATATAGTCTCCTTGAGAGCAAGGACTATCTAGAATTGTATATGTATACCCAGTGATTTAGCACAGTGCTTGGTATATATAAGTACTTAAAACTTTTATTTATTCATTCATTCATTGTAGAAGCTTATCACCAGAAGACTAGCTCCTAGTTGGTGAATTTTTTTTTTTTTTGACACAGAAATTAGATAAAGATGGTCAATCTCTCAAGCCATGGATTTTCATTGGTGGAGGGAAAACCAAACACAAAACTATGGATCCTTAAAGAATCAAAGCATGGAAGATAGTCTCAGCTTTTTTTTTTTCCTCTGTGCTCCCTTCCTCCCAGTGCAGAAAGATACTCGAGCTTTTTATACAAAGAGCTTTGTAATAATAATAGTAACTCATGATTTAGATTTTTTTTATTTTAGGAGAGGAGTTTGCAAAGCCAGTTTTAAGAGCTCATTAAGAATACAGTAGAATCCAGTGACCAAACAAGAGCTCACATAATGAAACCTATCCCTAAGATGGGCTGGGTTGGTAAGACCTGTTTGCTAGCTTTACAAGATGAAGAAAGGACAATAAAAGTGGTATTAACTAGCAATATATAATGCTTTAAGGTTTGCAATGGACTCTACAAATGTTTCATTGGATCCTCATAACAATCCTGGGAGGTAAGTATAGTTGTAATCCCCATTTTTCACATGAGGCAATTGAGTTACACTTCATAACCTCATAGACATTCATAGAGCTTGAATTGGGCATACTGGTTGGTATATCTTGCTATATTTGGCCTACCTTCAATGCATGCCCAAGAAAAATTTCCTTTTTTTCTTCTTCCCTTCCTTCCCTCCTTCCTTCCTTCCTTCCTTCCTTCCTTCCTTCCTTCCTTCCTTCCTTCCTTCCTTCCTTCCTTCCTT
>JAQQSZ010009519.1:0-12754 GCA_028646595.1 Phalanger gymnotis
CCTTCCTTCCTTCCACCCTTCCTTCCACCCTTCCTTCCACCCTTCCTTCCACCCTTCCTTCCACCCTTCCTTCCTCTTTTCCACCCTCTCTCCCTCCTTTCCTTTTTTCCACACCTATCACATTGAATATTGAACTTTTGTGATTTCTTTTCTCCTTCTAGGCTACTTTTGATGTTCATTTTAACCTGGCCCTGAAACTATTTGGCTCACTTATCATCAAACATGCCTAAATAGGGAGAAAACACATACTCAAAGAACCATACCACTGTACTCTTATACTTTAATGTTTTTTTTTATCCCATAGATATAGATATTTCTTCTGATGTCGTGTATCACAAACGGTCCAAGCCTTTTGAATCTATGTGATGCTTATCTATTTCCTTCTGTAAGTCCTCCATGGTGAGCACACTCAGCTTGCTGGAGGCCTTCTCTTAGATCTGTTGATATTGTGTGAGGAAAAACCATGGCGCATCTAAATTATCCATCCTTTCACTTCCTATATGACTGACCCATTTCCTTTGGTGCTCAAATATCTCTGATGGTTTACTTTATGCCATTTCTTCTGTGAGATTTTTTAGTCAGTAATATGTTGCAGCCTACTCATACCCATCAGGCATACTCTTTGTTGCCATTTGGGTGATCTATAACTTTAATTCTTTGGACAAAGAATTCCATGACCCACAGCTACCTAGACTCACTGGAAGAGTATTGATGTGAAAAAGGATCTTTTGTTTTAGTGAGAAAGTTGAAGTCATTAAAAGCATTGTACAATTTCCTAGGAGCAATTCAGCCCATGCATGGAATCCTTTGTTCAAATCTGGGCCCAACTCATTGTCCATTTGTGTGTCCTAGATATAGGCACTGATGAACCAGTCCTATGGATGTCCATCTGATTGCACATCATAATCTTTATCACTTCGGTTTTTTTCTCTCTGGATAATTAGGCTTGACTCTTTTTGAGTTATTATAGATTTCATTTAGCAGGCACTGAAATCTTGATCAAAATGTTATCCACAAACAAGAATATATTGAAAGACTTCAACAGTGTGGTATAGTAGTGGAAGAGCATTAGATTGGAAATCAGAGGACCTGGGTTCAAATCTTGCCTCTTCCGTTCACTCTCTATGTAACTGGGCAAATCATTTGGGCCTTTATTACACCATCAGTGAGAGGAATGAGCAGGCATTGAGATCATGCATAAAAGGCACACAAGGGAACATGTGGTGACTTGGGCACATATGTGGAGGAACTCATCTCTGACACTGTAAAACCACTGAAATCCTCTGGTGATATCATGTTCTTAATGGGTCTGCTCTCAGCCTTGGATGGCATCTCTCTGAGTGAGGTGTCCTGCTGATGCCAAGGTGACCGGTGTGCACAAAATCTCTGCTCATTTGATGAAGATGCTCTGTGGCATCTACTTTGGGCATGTTGATGTATTGATCTCTGCTGGGCAAATAATCTCAGGTAAATGTTTCTCGCTGCTGCTATCTTCTGCACTCATTATCTCTTCAGAGCATTTTTTCTAGAAACATAAAATGTTCAAATTGGAAAGAACCTTAGAGATCACCTTGTCTGGTCTCATCTACAAATGAAGTAATTGAGACTTATAGCAATTAAGTGACTTTACCAAGGTCATGAATCCAATGTGAAATTGGTTAAAGTTTCTATTGATGTCAAACTAATGCTGGTTCAGTCACATTCATGCTCCCTGACTGATCAGAACAAATAGACATTTTATTTGAATTTGTCTTTGTATTGGAGTAAAAAGTGTAGACTTGGCTTCAGATTCAGATGATCTAGGTTAGAATCCTGGCTCTGTCACGCATTACCCTTATGATCTTTGGCTAGTCACTCACCCCTTGTAACCTTCATGTTTCTCATCAGTAAAATGGGAGGACGAGATGACCTCTAAGCTCCCTTAAAGCTCTATATCTATGATCTTATGAAACTATGTTCTGTGGGCTTAGAAGCAAATACAATATTTGTTCTAAGCTATGCCTAGAACATTGCATTTTCAAAAACTCAAAATAAAACAAAAGACCTGTATTTTCTTATGTCTGGGAAATGAGAAAAGGAGAGTGATGAAGAATCCCTACTTTCCTATGTATAAGCTACTCCCTCTACTTCCCATTCTCTCATCTCAGGACTTCACTCTTGCCCTCCCGGGTCCCAATTCAGCTCTGCCTGCTCCGTCCATGGAATCTTCATTCTAGCTTTAACAAGCCTTTCTTCATCCCTGCCCTTTTTCTCTAATGTTGCTTCTATTTTTTTGCACTCATAGAGACCTGGATTCACCTAGAAGAATCTGATTCCCTGGCTGTTGTATCTAGTACAGGCTATACTTTCCCTCGTGTCACTTTGTTCAAACCCCTAAATATGGATTTCTTCCACTTCTACACATATGCCACTGATTGCCGCTGGTGGAAGTCATTCAGACATGGTGATCAGGTTTTATTTATATTATCTATAATATTTTTAGCCATATTGTCCTTATATTATTTATATCATCTAATTACACTGGGCTCTCACTGCAGCAAGGTAATTCTTCTACTCTTCCCTAATTCATTCTCTATCACATGCTCCCAGCAGAAAGAGGAGCCTTTCCTCAAACCCCTCGCAGGTTCCCTCCTCCCACCCTCTTAGCACAATATATCAACTCATACTTTACTGAGAAAAGAGAGGCAACATTCACTAGGATTTCCCTCTTCTGAAAATTGCTTGAGATTATTTCCCATTATTGTTTTCTGTACTCAAGTCTCTGACAAAGAGATAACTTTTCTCCTCATTGGGTCACCCCCATCTCCTCTAGTGGATTGCACCCATGATTATGGATAGATGCAACTGGGTGGCACAGTGGATAGAGAGAGGGACTTAGAGACAGAAAGAATTGAGTTCAAATCCTGTGTCAGACACTTACTAGCTGTGTGATCCTGGGCAAATTACTTAATCTCTCAGTCTCTCTCTTACTCAACAATAAAAGAGAGACAATAATAATATCTATCTCACACAGTTGTGAGGCTCACAATGATCCTCATAATGACTAAATGAGCTAATGAGTAAAGCACTTTGAAAAGTTTAAAGCACTATATAAATGTTTATTATTATTATTGATGGATAGATAAAACATTGATTAAAAGTTTACTATGGGTCAGGCACTATGCTAATGCTGGGCATACAAAAACAAGAAATAAAATGGTCCTTAGTCTCAAGAAACTTACAATCTAAAGTGGGAAAACTACACATAAAGGGGAGATGGAAATTGGAAGGGGCTAGGGGTATCTGTTGCGGAATGAAACAGGGGCTGATGAGACAATAAACTAGGAAGGAAATGAACATTGTGGCTGGGACCTCTGATGATATGGCAGTCTTGGGCAAGGGTTCAGCAATCATGGAGTTGTCCTTAGGGCAGAGTCATCCACCACGGGGAAAGGCAGCTGGTGTGTAGGTGCGGCAGAATATTCAGGTTCCCCTACCTATTAGGGAAAATTAATTCAGGGAAACAGGAAACCCTGGTCCTATCACACATTTACAACTGTCTCCAACCTGTCTTTTCAACTTGACTTTCCTTCACTCACTCTTTGATCCAGGCAAACTGGCTATCCTGCTGCTCCTCACCCACAACAGTCCTTTGCTCATCTCTGTATCTCTCAGACTCCCTTATCAGTTTGACCTTTTCAAGTACCTAGTCTCCTTCAAAACTCATCTCAGGTGCCACTTTCTATATGAGACTTTCTTGATTTTTCCAGTTGCTAGTTCTTTCCTCCTAAATTGTTTTCTGTCTCATTGCTTGTTGATTGATAGGTACAGAAATTGTGTGACATCTCCCATGGCCAGTCCTGAAAGCTGCATAGTATATGATGTTGAAAAAGATCTCAGATGATCCAAATGGAATCAGGCAATTTTCTTTCATTACCAATGCTTTGAGCTATTCCTCACTTTTCCTCCTTAACCTTCTCAAGGAAGAAAAAATATAAAAAGATATTAGGGTAATGATTATTTTTAGGAATAAGAGAAATGGGTTTGTATAAGATTGAAAATGAGCTCATGATAACTTATTAGATGAATGTTAATCTATAGACTATTATTACAAAGCAAAATGTGGCATGAGTCACACCTATCTTGGGTTCTGTCCGAAGAACTTCAATTTCTTTTCAGGTCTTACCTCTAAAGCAATCTTATGACATGGATCCAGAGAAGACCATTTTAGTGCTATTAGTAATGTAGATAGCCTGATATCCTAGTGTATGGCGTGGTGGCTGGCCCATAGTAAACACTTAACAAATTCTCTCTCTCTCTCTCTCTCTCTCTCTCTCTCTCTCTCTCTCTCTCTCTTTCTCTCTCTCCCCTCTTTGTCTCACACTCTATATCTTTCTTTTTCCCATTTATTTATCTGTTACCTGTCTGTCTGTCTGTCTGTCTGTCTATCTATCTATCTATCTATCTATCTATCTATCTACATAACTATCTCTTGAAAACTTCTACAGCAATACCTCATTGATTTGGCATTGTTGATGCAATTAATGGGCTCCACACAAGTGAATTTTCTAGATAATTGAAAGTTAGCCCTTTGAGTGCCAAAACCCATTGAGTTTTAAAAACTTTTCATGATTTCAAGATTCAAAGATTTAGAAAACCTTTTCAAAATATGCTACACACATCTGTTATTGGAAAAATATCTTCTCTTCGAGTTCTTGTGGTAGGTAACTGCAGCTGAAGTAAATCTAACACAACATAGAAATTAGAGATATTAAACAGCAACAACAGCTTATACTTAAGCATAGGTTCAGATCTCAGACAAAAAATAAACCCAAACGAAGATTAAGATCCAAAAAAACCTCTTATTGACAAAATTACATCAAAGTGACTGAGAATTTTTACATATCGCGGTCTTGTACATTCTTCATAGGCCATAAAAGTTAAAGAAAAGACACATTCATAATCCCATGCTTCCTTCAATGTCATAAAAATGGAACAAACTTAAACAGAGTCATAATCTCATACATTCCTTGAGGAAATAAACCTGATTAAAAGGACGCTAGAGGTAAACAAAGTCAGATTGCAGATTAAACAGAGTTTGTGAAATCCTACTTTTAATACAAAACTACAAGGCTTCACTTTAAAGAAGTCACAGTAGGCTGATTGAGAGGAAGAGATTTGTGTGTCACAAAGAGTTGGTGTCAGGGTAATTCTTTCCCAAATAAAATATTTTGGGGAGGTTTTTTTTGAAGATGCTGTGTTCTCTTCTTCCTCTCATTTGGTTTCTTTTCTCAGGAATGTCAAGAGTCTTACCTTAACACTATTATTCCATGAGTCAGATTTTGGTCAGGTGAGGTTAACATCAACAGAAGACAAACTTTCAGTTAACCAAAAGTTGCTGAAGGAATGATCCTGAGCCCCAAATAATGAAAATTAATAAAAGAAAATAAAAAATAAAAATTCCCATTATACTCTCCTGCTTTCTTAAATGGCAACTATTGAAAGAAATTTAAATTTTGCATGATGGTCTGGGTTTATTATTCAGAACATCTGTTATAATAGTCTTCTAAAACAAAGAATTTTTACTTTTTCCTTTTTTTTAGTCTCTTTTGATGTAAGGCTATCAGGCATAACTTTTCTTCCTATTGTCGTGCCTTCCTGTAGCAACCCTCTTCCAGTCTGCTACTTTTAAATAACTGTGAGGTAGAAAATCAGATAGCCAGATTTGTCAATAAATATGTGGAAAATAATTATAAATGTCCAAATAAAGGCTGGATGCATAAAGCGTGCAGCCTTAATACATGAGCTTTGTGAAAGTTGTTTCTAGTACTCAAAGTCCTTTTTCTTTTCCTTTCCCAGTTTCTGACTTCTAGATAAGTAGGAGGATGTTTGGGAAAAATTCCCCCAGTAAAATCCTACTCTGGAACTTCTGAGTAGAATAATGATGACACCAAGTTCTTAAAGACTGTTCTAGGAGAGCGCCTATTCTGGAAGGTCCTACTTAACTCACAGGAGCAAAAGATCTATGAGAGATAGTATGGTATAATGGATAGAAAGCCAGCTTTAAAGCTAAGAGGAATTAGGCTTGGAGTCTTGACTCTGAAATTTAGTGGCTTGGTGAACCTAGGTAAACCTTTAATTTCTTTTTTAAAGACTTTTTTGAGGGGAGAAGGCAGGGCAATTGGGGTTAAATGACTTGCCCAAGGTCACACAGTTAGTAAGTGTGTCAAGTGTCTGAGGTTGGATTTGAACTCAGGTCCTCTTGACTCCAGGGCTGGTGCTCTACTCACTGTGCCACCTAGCTGCCCCTAAGCCTTTAATTTCATAGTGCTGTAGGTGGATGAAGTCAAATTCAAATAAGAAATGATCCCTGTGGGTGCATATTGATGGAGAAAACCATAAATTAACGTTAGACTGTGTAGTATTATAAATTTATTTAATTTGTTAAACATTTCCCAATTAAATTTTAATCTGGTTAGACTTGGGAGTTTTGCTGACCACAAGTTTGATGCCTCTGCTCTATGAGATGCTTTAAGACTATAAGATACAGGGAAGGCAACCTGCACTGGTAGAGGGAATTTCCTCATCTGAGAGTTCTCTGTATCAATGAAATCACAAGTTTTGTCTCTAACCCCATTTAAGGTCTATAAAGACATATTATTACTAATATTTGTCAGCTTTTACCTGATGTAGCTTTTTGGGGGGGGGGCTCCAGTTTTCCTAATATTTAGAAATTAGTTTTCTCTAAAAGGAGACAAAGCCATCCCCAGGACCTGATTGATCCCAGCTTCCCTAAGGGTCTCTTGGTGACCTCACGGCATAAAGATCTCAGGCATGAGCAGTCAGGGCTTCTCAGAAGAACTTGGGAGTCACAATATTCTGCTCTGCTCTCCAGATGCTTTTCCATTATGGAACCAAGAAGTGGGAGAGTCCAGAGCAATTAAGAGCCGCTCTGTCCTTGTTGCATATCCTTACTATGTTAGGGCAGTGGAAACATCCTTTTGTTGCACATCCAATGAATTTTGAGTGCCCCATTTTGTTTTAACATTGAATTTGTACTAAGAACATGCTAAGTGCTTTCCTCATAATACTCCATCTGCTACAGGACTATGCTGTCCAAAGACCAACATACATAACTTTGGAAAGGCTTAATACCAGAAGGTTGTCCATCAGTGAAGACCTGCAGTCATGTGGGAGATGATGAGGGAGTTGTACTGGGCCCCCTCCTTAAATGGAATTCTGAGAGGAGCTTTCTGATGAACTCTCCAGTCAGAGAGAGGGAGGAGTTCCAGAGCCAGAGGGCACTGAGGAGGAGTGAGTATCAGAGCTGATTTGATCTTGCTGAAAATGAGTTATTGGAGACAATGATGAAGCCTAGGAGATCAGTCCCAGAAACTTTTAAAAAAATTTATTTTTAATAGTATTTTGTTCTAATTTTATTTAATGACAATTTTTAGCATTTCTTTTTACATTTTTGAGTTCCAAAATTTTCTCCCTCCCTTCCGCCTCTCTCTAAAATAATAAGCAATTAAAGTTCTATACGTACTATAACGTAAAACATATTTCCATATTAGTCACAGCTGTGAAAGAAGAAACAAACAAAAGGAAAAAATCATAAAAAATAAAGTGAAAATAATATGCTTTGATCTGCATTCAGAGTCCATCAATTTTTTCTCTGGATGTGGATAGCATTTTCCATCATGAGGCCTTTGTACTTGTCTTGGATCAGTGTATTACCGAGAAGAGCTAAGGCATTGATAGTTGATCATCATGCAATGCTGCTGTTACTGTGTATAATGTTTGTCTGGTCTACTCCTTTCACTTTGGATCAGTTCATACAAGTCTTTCCAGGTTTTTCTGAAATTCACTTACTCATTTCTTATTGCTCAATCGTATTCCATTACATTCATATACCACAGCTTGTTCAGCTATTCTCCCTTGATGGACAGCAGAAACTCTTAAAGGTGGATTACTACAATGGTGTCAAAGTCAAATAGAAAAGTATCCCTGTGGCAGCATCTTGACTTAGAATACCACAATTTAACCTTATCTCTGTCATATTATATTTTTGTTTATTTTATTAAGCATTTCCAAATTACTTTTAAATCCGGTTCAGCCTGCACTGGGAGTTTTCTACCTCTGGGCTCTACTATGTGAAAGATGAGAGGAAATTAGTATCAGTATAAGGAGTAGCCACATTAGTGAACTCATGAATCATTGAAACATAAGTGTGTATCAATTTAATAGCTCCATGATTGTTTCCAGTAATCTACCTTCCAGCAAAGATTGAATCAACTCTGATATTAATTCTTCCTTAGCACTCCCTCGCCCTCGGAGGGAGCACTCCTTCTCTCCCTCTGACTGGGGAGAGTGAAAGGAGCTCCTCCCAGATTCCTTGTTTAGTAGAACATGAAGGCCAGTATGGTGGAGAACCTACCTGCACAGAATAAGGAGACCCTGGGTTCAAGTCCTTCCTTTGATGAATACTGGCTGGGCAACCTTGGGCAAGTGTACTAACTTTTTAGTGTTCTAGACAACTCTTTAAGACCATAAATTGCAGAGAAGGGCCTGCCAGCATAGGTAAAAAAGAGCTTTTCATCCAAATGAAATCACAAGTCCAGTCTCTAATGTAGAGCGTGTCAAAATAGTCACTAGTTGTTTGCTCATCATTCGATAATACAAATTAGCACCTGCAGCTAAACACTGTACAGAATATACAGAAGACCTAGCCTTCAAAATCTAATAGCTCACATTTCCAGAGACGATGACTCACACAGCTGGAAAATGCTCCTGATGAGAATGATCATGTGGTGTCCTGGTCCCTCTAATGAGAATCATGCGTGTTCTTATTTCTCTATTAAAAAATTCTTCCCTTGTCTCTGACCGCAGCTCTCCTAGACCTTTTGGCTGTCTTTCTCTCATAGTGTATTCTCACTTCTTTCCTATAACTCTCACTGTTTCTATTTTCTGCCTAGTGTTTAAATTCTGCCTGGTTGCATGACTTCACTGTCCCTCGTGATAAAATCTAACACTCATGCAGAATTGGAAATGGAAAAAGGTGGTTTTTTCCTCTTAATTGCATTAATGTCTAGTCCTAAAAATCCTGTGTTAATTGGCAATATCTCCACGCAGCCTGCTCCTTCGCTATGTGTTAGATTCCATCAACTCAGTGTCTGAGGTTTCCTTCTTTGGGAGGATTGTATCACAGTAGGGAACATTTTATAACTTAAAAAATGAATTTTTAAGGATTATGAGAATAGGAAGGCTGATGAAAAGCAGACATATACACATAGGCTACCAAGAAAGAGTCAGAGTTTTTTTGCTTTCATTGCAAAGAAAAAAAACAAATGTTAATGATGGCAATATTGTTTGGCAATATCATTTTTATAATGTCATGGGAGGAAGGAAACAAGCATTTCTATAACACCTACTATGTGCTAGGCACTGTGCTAAGCACGTTCTACAAATATCTCTGATCCTCACAATAACCCTGTGAGGTAGATGCTATGATTATCCCTATTTTATAGTTAAAGAAACTGAGGCAGAGAGAGGCAAGGTGATTTGCCCAGAGTCATAAAGCTCATTAAGTGTCAGGCTAAACTTGAACTCAGGTCTTCCTGACTCTAGGCCCAGTACTCCATCCACCATGCCACCTAGCTGCCTTGTTGGGTTTCATAGGATGTATGTGTATGAATGTAAGTGGTGTGTTCATCTCTCTGTCTGTCCGTCTGTAAATGACTTGCACAGAACGTGTATGAGAGTTTTTTGTGGTGTATATATGTGTATGTACGTGTGTAAAGAGGATATATACATATAAAGGATGTATAAAGCATTTGTGCAAGGGTTTTTACAGTGTATATGTACATGTATGTATGTATAAAGGGTGTGAGGGATACACGTACAAGGAGTTTGGTTGGCATATGATATATATTTTTGTGTGTAGAGGGGATGTGTAGCCTATGTGGAAGGATTTTTGCAATTTATATCTATGTCTATATAAATGGTGTGCATGGGTCATGTGTATAAGGAGTTTGTGTGGCATATGTGCGTGTAAAGGGGCTGTATGGTATATGATTTTTGTGGTATAAATGTATGCATGTATATACATGTATGTGTAAAGGGGGTGTGGCATGCATGTAAGGTTTTTATGGTGTGTGTGTGTATGTGTGTGTGTGTGTGTGTGTGTGTACAAGAGCAGGGAAGACAGGAGGAGAATCACAATAAACAATTTTATCCCTTGACATTTTAGTGAACTGTTATATTAGGTAGAAAAGAGGACCACAGCTTCGTATTTATGCTTGATCAATTTGGCATAAGTGAAAAAGTTAATTCAAGGCACAGATATTTTTACATGTGTCAGTAGAAACACCACACAGCATTCTGGGTATATATCTTTATCAACTAGTCATCCAGGTGGCTGCAATCAGCCGTGCTGCCGTGGGTTTAGAAAGAACTAGGGACCTTTTGTTTGAGGAAGAGAAGACTTAGGGAGGGACACGGTAGCTGCTACCATCATGTGGAATGGCTGTCATATGGAACAGGTTGACATTTGTTCAGTTTGTCCCTGCAGGTCAGAACTAGGAACAATACGATGGTAGAATTTGCAAAGAGACAATTTTTGACTCACTGATAAAAAAGAATTATCCTGAGTAGAATTGAAAGCCTTGGGAGTTAAGTCACATCGATGAGTATTTATTAACTACCTACTATGTGCCAGGCACTGTGCCAAGCACTGGAGATGAAAAAAGAAAGGAACTTAAAGTCTAATGGGGAGGTTACATGCAAACAATTATGTACAAACAAGACATATTTACATGTACATATGTATTTATTTCTATCAATCTATCTCTGTCTTTATCTTTATCTCTATCTCTCCCTACAGGATAAATTGGAGATAATCCCCAGAGAGAAGGCATAAGGATTAAGGGGCACCAGAAAATGCTTCCTGTAGAAGATGGGATTTTATATGAGACTCAAAGGAAGCTAGGCCCAGAGGAGGAGGAGACAGTAGATTTCTTTTCATATGAGGTCTTTAGGCAAAGATTAGATACATACTCGGGTATATTGGACAGCGGACTATTTTTAAAAATTAGATGGGGATTCTTCCAGCGCTGAGACTCCTTAATGCCATGTAATAGTTGTCTAGATAATCAAACTTTCATCTACAGGTAGGAAAGTCCATTAGAAGGTGGAGCAAGTAAGAGGAGGGAAAAGCAGTCATTCTTTAGAGAGAAAATGCTTCTGAGACTACTACTACTACTACTACTACTACTACTACTACTACTACTACTACTACTACTACTACTACTACTACTACTAACTATCCCAAAGAGCCTGCAGAAGCACTTTATTTTTTATTTTAAAAAGTCCTAAAATGATTTTATTGGCATCCTTTATTTTTTACATTGCTTCCATTTCCCAGTGTATCCTCCTTTTCCTCCCTCCTCTTCCCCTACCCAGAGAACCATCCCTTATAACAAAGAACAAAAAGCAGGAAAGAAAAAAAAACAGTTCAGCAAAACTAACCATATCAAAAAGTTTAACATTATATACAGCATGCCACATCCATAGTCCCCCAGTTCTGCAAAGAAGCAGAGTGAAGCACCTTCTACCTCGTTTTTGAGGCCAAGCATGGTCTTATGATTTTGCAGGATTCGGTTTCAATTTTTTTGGCTGCTGTTTCGTTTATATTATTGTAGTCAATTGTACATTTTGTTTTCCTGGATCTGCTCACTTCACTTTACATCATCCCACTTAAGTCATCCCATGGTTCTCCGAATTCATCATATTCTGCCTATCCACTTTAAACCTTCCTCGCTTCTGCCTCTTAGAGTCCCTGGCTTTCTTTAGCCTAAGCTCATGTACCAACTCCCATTAGAAGTTTTTAAAATTCCCCTATTTTTTGGTGCTTGCTCACTCCATTATCCTCACAATTTAATGTATATAGTTTCCTGCTTACATAAAATAAGTGAGGTAGTGCTGGATTCAGGAAGACTTTAGTTCATAGGGTACAGCAAGTCCCTCTACCCAGCAGCTTGACAAGCCATCTAGAACCAATAGAATTTGACCCTTTCCTGAGACACTGAGAAGTTAAGTGACTCGTCCATGATCAAACAGCCAGGATGCATCGGAGTCAGGATTTGAACCCAGGTCTTCCTGAATCCAAGGGTTAAAGTGCCTCAGAAGCTTATTACCTGTGTGACCCTTGCCAAGCTACTTAATAACACTCATCCTCAGATTCCTCATCTATACAATAGGATAATAACAGCAATTACTTCATAGAGTTGTGAGAAGCAAAGAAGATTAATTAAAGGCGCTTTGAAAATTTACAAACACTTAAAAATAAGTGGTAGCCAAGATGATGAAGATGAAAATGGTGATGATGTTTTCCCCCAGTAGAACAGAAACTCTTCAAAGAGACAGTTTATTTTTGTAGTTTTGTTTTCACATGCCCCAGAGCCTAGCACAATGCCCTGGACATTAGGAAATGCTTAGAAAATATTTGTTGACTTGCAAGCATTGGAAGAAAGCTTGGAGTGGGGATGTGTTGGAATATGGTAACACAACTCTTAAATTTATTTGAAATAATGAAGGGCTTGAATTCCAAAAGAGTCTAAGGAAGAGTAAGAAAAGAATAGAAAGAAAGAATAGAAGAAGAAAAAATGGAAAAGTAGGTATGTGGAAAGTATGAAGGGGGGAGAGAGAGATCTGGAGAAAGATGGAAAGAGAGGAAGAGGAGAAGAAGAAGAAGAAGCAGAAGAAGGAGAAGGAGAAG